>QVTG01000524.1:0-11548 GCA_013305925.1 Geotrichum reessii
AAGACCCTTCTTGGTATCAAGCAGGACTCTTAGATCAAGTTCCGGGGAAACTTTACTTAAGAAGCTACGCTCCACAGAATACAGAGGGCACTCCTCAAGAACATGTTCAACTGTTTCCAGCTGTCCACATTAGCAGTTATAATCTCTCAGCAATACGCCTCATTTGGAAATACTTCCCAAGAGCACCATGACCTATTCGCAGTTGTAATAACTTGCTAAAGGTATGGCAAGTCACAGTACTCATGAATGGTTCCAGTGGGTTGGGACACTTACTGTCATACAACTTTCGTTGAGTACAAGAGTAGTATTGTCGAAGTTCACCTAACTTGTCATGTTTGCCAGGATATCCTAGAAAATTATTTATCATCTCAATATGAATCTGGCAATTGCTTACAACAGGATAATGTCTAGTATTACAATATAAAAGCAGTTTTAAAATTTTTCTTTTTCTTTTTCTTTTTTTTTGAAAGATCATGATGTAACTGTCATGTACTGGCCTTCCCAGTTACCTGATTTAAACTCGATTAAAAATATCTGGCATCCTCTTAACTTGGCAATTCACAAGTGTATGGTTGATCTTTACTCATACCGTAGAATAGAATAGTTTATTGGTGAGGAGTAGGAAAGAATTTACAAGATCTTATCAATTGTATTAAAAGAATACTAAAAAGATGTGCAGAAGTTATCAAAAAACTGTGAAGATATAGGTTATTGTTTATCTAGATAGTCCTGTAGTATGTCTTAGTCGTATGTAATAAATACTATATGTTCACAAAGTCCTTTGAAGCTGTTCATTTCTTTTTTATCAAGAATAATATTTTGTTAATCTAAAACTATCGTCGTCCTGTCACATAATACCAGATAATGTGATGTTCGACTTTGTCCTATAAATTGAAATTTCGTGCAGGAAAAAGAAAAAAAAGAAATCACCTTATATTAATAATAAGTTTAAAGGGTTTGATTTTTACAAACACCAATACATTCTACATAGACATTTAATATGAAAAAAATATACGTATATACAAAAAAAAAAAAAAGAAAAGGTTCATGGCATAAACTAAATGGTACGTACATGCTAAAAATCTAGCTTATAAAGAGAAAAAAGAAAACTTGCCGGCTACCGTAATGTTACTTTTTTTTTTTTCTTTTTCTTTGTGTCTGTGTGTTCCCTTTATTTTTTTGTTAGCGCTTGGCTCGAGGAGAACCGCCGCTAGTCTTACGGACTCCACTAATAACACGATTGGGTCGTCGTAGTACACCATTTGCATCAATGGTAGCGGTGGCAGTAGGTGGCGAGGAAGACAAAGTAGTAGTTGTAGTAGTAGTGGTAGTAGTCGAAATCATTTGAAAACTAGCGGTGCGGTTTGAAGGGCGAGTGCGCTGTGGCGGTTGATTGCTGTTGGCACGAAGTTGCTGACGCATGAGAATCTGTTGTTTTTGTGACAGCGAATCCGTAACGTTGCGTTTACCTACCCCACCGTTAGATGCAACAACGTTATAATCATCTTCATCACCATCGTAGGCTACGTTCTCTTCATCGCCAAAAATATCTGCTACAATTGAAGTTGCCATACTTGGCTTGCGACGCTCAGGCGAACCTGAGGGAGTGACATTGGCTGCACTAATTCTGCGTGAATGTGATCTTAGAACGCCATTTGATGTGCGTTTTGTGATTTGAATATTATCGCCAGTATTAGAGGAGGAACGAGAGCGAGCCGGGTTGGCGGGTTGTGACGTTGGCTTTTCTACCTCTTCAATTTCTTCGTCAAGGGTGTCGTCGTCGTTTGGATCTTCTCTGTCGCGGTTGTCGTCATAGATTATCGACTTTTTGTATTCCGCTTCCTTTTCCTCCTCATCATCTAAAAAAGCCTGATTTAAGTCTTTTTCTTCGATTACATCATCATCATCATCGTCATTATCACCGTCATCATCCGAGTTAATCTGACCAATAGAAGAAGGCACATAGCGTCTTGCCATGGGGCTGGGATTACGTGGTTTTGACCGGCCAGCGGGAGTGGGACTGTATTTACGAGGTTGCCCTGGAGTAGGTACCGGCAGAGCCGAATTGGCATGATTGACTTCATTGATAATACTGCGTTCAGGCGTGCGCGGCGACATGCGTCTTTGCGGACCACTAGGCGAACGCAGGGGATAAGTGCTAAAACTTCTGGGAACCAGAGGGCAAAAGCCAGCAAGCTTTTCCGAAGCAATTCTAGATACAGTCATGGTTCTTCTCCAATCTCTAAAATCATTTTGATGCAGGTAGAGCCAGTGTTGTTGAGGACCAACGACCATGCCTGGGCGTAAAAATCTCATGTAAGCAATGACCTCCGCAGCTGTAAACCCATACGTGTAAATAAGATGTGCACCAATAAGACAGCCAGTTCTACCGAGGCCGGCCTTACAGTGAACTGCCACTTTTCCCTTCTGTGAAATAACACCTTCGACAGCGCCGATAAAGGCCTGGACAAAATCCATGGTTGGACAGGTGCCGTCATCAAACATCAAGTCAATATGCTTGACACCACGCTTCTCGAATTCGGTTTTATCGTACAGATGCGAGTTTAGTCTGACAACGAGCTGCACATCGTGCGACACAAAGTAGTCCAGAACTTGCAAAAACGGATAGTTAAGCTCAGTTCCGTACTCTGACTGTTGGGGAGATGCAAATGCAATGAAATGGGGAGCAATTTCGTTAAAATCACCCTGGTCGACACGCTCGTACAGTTCATATTCCTGAAGATTAAAGCTACGAATGTCAAGTAGTTTTTTCTCTTTGGCCCGCCAAACGCCGTAAACAATGTCCTGAATGGTAAGCACAAAGTCTGCGGGAGCGTAGCCGGCATCGCGAAAAGGCATGAAAGGAGGTTCTGCTTGAGCAATAGGAGCAAGTGCCAAATGAGGAGGCCAAGATTGGATTAAGACCATGTAGCAACATAAAATACAGGCAGTATTGGCTCTGTCTCTGGGGTTTGTACGAGAGTAGAGAACAACAGCTTTGCCTTCATTTTGCTCTTCTCCGAGAATATCGTGAAGCAGCACAGCAAAGCGGTAGAGATGGCCAATGTGTAAAGGACCAAAGTCATGATGAAAGCTATTGTATGTGAGGATGTCGTCGATGGTAAAGTGGACGGCACTATCAGTGTCGACGGGAGGTTCATCGTAGGCACCAAGGTAGATGCGATCTAAGAAAAAGGGGAGTATTAGTGGATCGGAGGAAAATGAAGCGGAAAGAGGAAGTATTTACCTTTTAGAAACTCAATGAGAGGAATCCTAGCACGTCGATTAGCCATGGTTGTAAAAGATAGTAAAGATAATAGGTTGAAAAGAGCGAATTAGCAGGTGGATGGGAAGTGGAAAGAAGTGAAAAAAACGGTTGCTTGTAAAATATAAACAGATAGTTAAGGGTAAACAATAACAACAACAAATAACGAATTTAGTAAGGGAAAAAAAAAAAAAACACCAGAGTAGTCAGGATTCAACCGTTTTGAACCTATACAGGATTACTTGATTGATTGATTGATTGATTATTATTAATATTATTTATAAATAATATACAAAACAAAGTATAGATACTATTGATATTTTTCAAAAAAAAGAAAAAAGAAAACAATAACAATATTGATTAAAATGATGTGAAAGATTTTTTTTTTTTTTTTTTTTTCATTGAAAACACACAAAATATTATCAAACATATTATATGACCAATTTCAGCTAAATGTAAACAAACACACACGCACACAAATTTTCGTCTAAACCAATTTAGGTCATATGTTACTGTTGAAAATTCAAAGCCAAACTGTTTAGTGATTATATTTTTCAGGCTTAGGGTTCACTGTTGTCCTGGTTACGTATGAAATCAACAACACTACAAAAAAAGATAGATCACGGGATGTACGGCTGATACAACTAAAGTAGTTTATAATACGACTTTGTCTATATTTTTAATGCCCGCAAAAGCCATACAATACCAACAATATATTGGGGTCCCAAATTCGAGACTGCAACAAAAGAAGGCCGATGGCTGAAAGAGGCGTTAGAGAAAAATAATACCAGTACGAGTAAAAGGCCGGTTTAAAAATACTTTGAAAAGTCCATTATTGAAAGACCAAAATCACACCTAGAGCGCGCTGACAACGCTAATTTTAAAGTCTCATAAACATAAATGTTTTTTTTTTATTTTTTAAACTCCATCTCTTTGTATTTGTTATTATTATTTTGATTATGTAACTATGTGATGTAAGGACAATAAACAGATTTTATATCTAAGGCCAAAACCTCCTGAAAAGGAGGCAAAAGAAACTGAGTTCGGTGGTAAAGACAAGTGGCAAGACGAGATAATAAAGAAAAAGAAAAAAAGAAGCTTTAAGAACTCACAAACGTGAAATCAGATAAAGATGAAGTTAAACTGAATTTCATGATAATTTTTGCTCTTAGTCAAGGTTCCGAGGCAACAAATATAACACTTTAGAATTAAGTTTTTCTTATAGTCTGAAACACAGGTAAACAGTTACCAAGTTTGATACATTTCACACAACCATATATAAATGAGCATGAAGTAGAAGAGAGAAAAGATAAGAAGTAAAGTTTGATAGCAAGAAATAAGGATAAAAAAAAACTAAGAAAAAAGTTTTCTTTGAAATTTTCGAGAGAATCTGCAAGGGGTAGTTATTAGGATTATAGGAGGATGTAGCCAGTAATTGGTCTGTTGGGATACCATATTATCACGTAGTCAAAGATTAATATGATTGGGCTTTTTCTCACTTTGACTTTTTATGCCTGTAAATATGGGCCTGAGACGGAGAACTAATGATGAGTATGCAAACCCCAAGATCCTTTCATGCAAAGATGACGGATGGAGCTGATCGTTGGTGACTTCATTAAAATCCACAAAGCTGAAAAACAGCAAAGTTGGCAAAAATGAGTTGATATTTGATGACACTTGAGTTTTTAATTTATAAATGTTTATGTCAGCATAATATACAATCAGTGAAATCATGGGCCAGTTAACAACTAACCACCCGCGAGTGTGGTTAGCCACATGTGAGTTTTTTGTGCTTGAAATTTAAATATCTTATCAACTTAACATAACGCAATAAACTAATTTTTTATAGACATCCGTGACGATGATTACATTCACGAATCTATTAGGTTTCTTTGTCAATGACTTGTAGTTAAGTTATTTTTTTTTTTTTTGTTTTTCGTTTTCGCTAATGAAAACATGAAGAAAAGAAAGTTGACATGTAACTTATCATACTTGAGATTGTATTTGGCAGAGCTGACAAGATTAGTTCTCATTAGATATATAAATTTTCATATCATGATCATGACTATTGGTACTTTGTATTATTTACTTTGTTATTTTAATTTCTATTTATTGTCTACTTAATATTCACAGTTAGAATGTGGTTTCTCAATATTATTACCAGCCGCGCATATTCTACATTTGTCTTTAAGTTCAGCGTACAAGTTATACTCTGTGAGCTTCCGAGGTGAGACTAGTTGTCTATTTGTACATTCTATGTATTTGATTTGTTTCCATTGACCCCAGTGTTTTTTCAAAGTTCGGTTTCCCTTTAGTTCGTTTTCCTCTAACATAAATATAACAAGAAGATCTTCCGGGGTTCTAAAAATCAACAAGTTTTTCATATTTGATTAAGAACACCCTAAAAAATTAACTTCAACAACTAGTTTATGATATTTGATATTGTTTAAATGTTGTTTTTTGTTAGTTCTTTATTTTGTTAGCCAATCTTATACGACATGTACTCATGCTTATATAGTATCTAATCAAATGGCCCCTCGTTACGTTGTACGGAAAAACTTGACTAATTCCGTATAGTTAACCACACTGGCGAAATGCTAGTTATTAATTGACCATCGATCCTACTAGGACCCAAATAGTCTACGCGAAATAATAATGATAATAATATTTATCCTTAGTTGTCAGTTTACCTACTCAAGATGTAATTGGTTCACGCATCACAAAGTACCCTTAGTAATGTCGGCGGTTTCCTCGTCTTCAGTATATTTAAAATGCAAAATTTCCACTCTGTTTTTCAAAATTATTTTTTGATAAAGCAAATTACAAGTGGTTTTAATCATTTTTATGGTTGTTTGACGACAAAATTTGATAGTTTCTATTTTTTTTTTTAATTGTATTGCAACTGACACTATACAACTATCTACTCAATCAGGAGATTAATTATCTTATTACGGTACTTATGAGCTCTTCTGTATTGGCATTGTCGGCAATGGCATTGGCCTACCTAGATGCCCGCACTCTTATCTCCCACGATCTTGGTCAAATATTCCGAACTGCTCATGCTACACTCTCTACCAAAAAGCTTTTATCCAATGGAAAATACCATTTTTTTTACATTCTTGAAGGCTATGCTAAAAGTCAGCCTAATTCTATTGCGCTACGTTTTCCTAAACAGGTCAAACCATATTCTAAGAAACTGACCGGCAGTTTGGACGACCTATTTGTTATTGAGGAGTACACTTATAAACAAGTATACGATATCACACTTAAGTACGCTGCTGTTCTCCGTGAAAAACATGGCGTGACTCCAAAATCTATTGTCGCATTAGACTGTATGAACCGACCCGAGTTTGTGTTCATGTGGTTCGCGTGTTGGTCTCTTGGCGCTCTCGTAAGTTTTATCAACTACAATCTCACTGAGCACTCGCTTGTACACTGCGTCAAGATTGTAGATGCAACTCATTTGTTTGTGGACGATGATCCACAGGTTGTCACACTCATGAAACCCTGTGAAACCGAAATTGAAAGTCTCGGCACCAAAATTGCGTACATTGACACTCAGTTTCGTACCGATGTGCAGAACCGTGCACCTTATCGTGCATCTAACATTGACCGTGGCAAAAGTAACAAACTGACGGACCCATGTTTGCTCATGTACACTTCTGGCACTACAGGAAAATCAAAGGCTACAATCATGCCGTGGCGCAAAATGATTTCGTTCCCTAGGTCGTATGCTGTGGCGATTGATCTCCATCGCTCCGATGTAGTGTATTCAGCAATGCCCTTATATCACGCAACAGCAGCAATGTTGGGTCTAATTACGGCAATGAATTGTGGTTCTACATATGTAATTGGTCACAAGTTTTCCACATCAACATTCTGGACTCAGGTCAAATTGACAAACGCCACATACATTCAGTACGTTGGCGAAACGTGCCGGTATCTTTTGCACGCGCCTCCCAGTATTGATGAGCGTGCCAACAAGGTTATTTGTGCATTCGGGAACGGCATGCGACCTGACATTTGGCGTGACTTCAAAAAAAGGTTTAACATTAATCGCATTAGTGAGGTCTATGGATCTACAGAGTCACCCTTTGCGATAACAAACCTCCAGAAGGGAGAATTAGGTGTCGGTGCCGTCGGTAAATACGGCACGCTTTTTTCAGCGATTCTTTATAAAATGCGTTTTCAAATTGTCAAGGTTGATCCCGATAACGATTATTCTATTCTGCGCGATCCTAAGACCGGGTTTGCTACGGCTACAGGCGTTGATGAACCTGGCGAGTTGCTGGCACGCATCACTAATCCTAATAATGTAGCAGAATCTTACACCGGCTACTACGGTAACGAGAAGGCCACAAATGAAAAGATTGTGCGCAATGTTTTTGTTCGAGGTGATATGTACTTTCGTACAGGCGACCTGGTGCGCAAAGATCATAACAACTTTATTTACTTTGTGGACCGCCTTGGTGATACGTTCCGTTGGAAATCCGAGAATGTGAGTACTAACGAAGTTGAGGACGTAATAACAAAGTTTGATAATATGAAGTACGTTCACCAGGTTGTGGTTGTAGGCGTGCAAGTACCGCAGCACGAAGGCCGTGCAGGATTTGCGGTGATCCAACCTCACGACATGACCCAACTTCCGGATCCTACTCAGCTAGCCGAATATTTGATCAAACAACTGCCACGTTATGCCGTACCGGTTTTTGTCAAGTTCGTAGACCACATTCGGATGACCCACAACAACAAGATCCAAAAAAGTCAATACCGAGATCAAAAGTTTCCAGATTTGCAAGAAACTATCTGGTGGTTGTACGGGAATAAGTATGTGCCACTTAAGAGTGAAGACTGGGATTTGATTTGTGTTGGTCGTGTTAAGCTTTAAAAGTTTGTATAAATTTTTATAATTTTTATAATCATTCTATATTCAACTATGAAAGTCAAATATCCACTTTTTAGAAAAAATGAAGTACAAACCCAAAGCCTGATCAAAAATTAGATGCGAGTTTTTTTTAATAAGATATTTCTAGCTGCATTGAAATCTCTCTCCTGTTTACGTCCTGAATATTTGAGTTTTTTTGTGCCCGCAAGATAGGTGTTAATAAATCTACACTCACTATGTGCCAGTTTTGTTTGTTTACTTTTTGCTAGAAAAAATAATATGGCAAGTTGGGTATTGTTTTGCTTTGACCAGCAATCACATACTGGATCTATAGTGACCCCAAGTAAGCATGTTTGTGACTTTTAGAAATTAAGATTTACGTCTCGAATTTGGGTAATAATATAAAGTTGTAGTTTCGACATGTTCACTTTATCAACTTTTTGTGAACTTCATGATTCAAAATTTAAATTCAATGTTGCGTTTTTTGTCTTGCTCTTTTGCATCTCTTGCAATACTCAACTTCCTTTTGGGACCATTTACTTTGCAGCTTATCATAATGATGACAGATTTCCGGAATATTTGATTTTACTACTTCCACAATGACCTCATCTAGATCGTATCCAGTACAAAAAAATTTGATGCCAGAATCAAAAGCAATGACCTTGTTTTGTGACAGTCTCTTGTATCTTTCGATTTTTTTGGGAATACAAAGATAGAAACGACCATATTGTTTTTCAACTACTTTAGCACTGAATTCTGGTTTATCTGGAAGCTTTTTGTTTCCTGTATTATTGATGACTTCATCTTTTTTTTTTTCTCTCTCTCTCTCCTTCTCCATAAATCTCAAAGAATCTAGGAGAAAATGTTTATAAAGTGTGAATTATTTAAAGATGTGAATTGAATGACTTCAGACATTCTTTTTCTTCAAATATATTGCAATAATAGTACCCGTTTTGATACGACTAATTCCGCAGTCAATAGTAACGTAATGCAATGTTTCATTTCTAATATTGGGAAGACGTTTCTAAAAAAACCCAAGGTTTATCTGCAAAATTCTTTTTCTTGTTGGCATTTTTCTTAGATAGAAAATCTTTTTATTGTCCATACATCATATAGTTACATACTTAAAATAATAATAACAAAGATATGCAAAGAAGACATGGAATTCAAAACAACATTTATCTTTACGGGACTTTGAAATTAGCGTTCTTAGTGCGCTCTAGGTGTTTCAGGCATTTGATGGCGCCTAATTCTCCATGAAATGGTGTATGTGCTAATAAAAACCTGGGTTACATAACATCTGCTGGAATGATAACAGAGATTTACACACAGTAAAACTTTAACAAGCTGCTCTAATCAAGCAAACAATCAGCAAAGAAGTTGCGTTAATGAGTTCAAGAGCTTGACTACCGCTCCAAGACCCTTCTTGGTATCAAGCAAGATTCTTTGATCAAGTTCCGGGGAAACTTTACTTAAGAAGCTATGCTCCACAGGATGTAGAGGGCACTCCTTAAAAACGTGTTCAACTGATTCCAGCTGTCCACATTCGCAGTTATAATCTCTCTCAGTGATACACCTCATTTGAAAATATTTCCCAAGAGCACCATGACCTGTTCGCAGTTGGAATAACTTGCTAAAGGTATGGCGGGGCACAGTCCTCATTAATGGTTCCAGTGGGTTGGGACACTTACTGTCATACAACTCTCGTTGAGTACAAGAGTAGTATTGTCGAAGTTCACCTAACTTGTCATAGTCTTTCTGCCACTCAGCTCGTGATGTACAGCGCATAGTGCTTTTCAGCTTCTGCAATGCTGTACGAACTTTCTTGTCTCGATCATACTTTGGATGTTTCCAATGTGGTCTCTTACTCCAGTATTTGTCATCATTTCAGCCTTCCATTTGTCTGATTCTCACGAATAGTTTATCAAGGTCGCCTTCGGGTTGCTTACTACGAATAGCAAATTTCCTGACAGGGTTTCTTGGGCTGACAGCTTGAATGGCTCTGGCAACGAACCGGTCACAAATTTCTTGCATCCTTATATCCACAGGTGAGATGTCGGCATCGCCGGTTTTTATTGATTTATTGTATTTTTTGCCGACGGAGCCACGCTTTTCTAGTCAAAAGTTGCTCTGGCAGCAAATGAATAATTAATAGAAACATTGATTTAACTCATTAATACACGATCACAGCCGTATACGGGTTCTTTTTGACAGCAGTGTGCTTTGTTATGTAGCCACTATATAGATGAAGAGCCGAAGACATATGCCTTTTTGACTAAAAATTATGTTTACCCTTGCTAATGGCTCATAAGGCCATTGATAAGATCCTGGACCTATCAACTGTTGCTTTTTTTTTTTGTTTTCAACGAGGTCATTCTAAACCTCTGGGATTATGACAAATCTTTTTTGTTTTTGAAAATTAGAGACTCCATATGAAAACTTGATGGTTACAAACAAACACCTCCTGTGAATTGAAAACTTGAAATATTTATGTTGTTGAAAATAAAGCTAGATTGTCACATATAAAAGTTCAGATGCTAGCGTACGAAAATAAACCAGTATCTTGTTATCTTGCACATAGTTTTTGAATTGTAGGTCGTCCTGTGTGTGTGTGTGTGTATGTGTGTGTGTGTGTGTGTGTGTGTTTTTTCTTTTGGTTGGCTAAACTTTTTTTGAATTAGTTCCAAATGGGTTTATGGGAAAGCGATGTTTTCTGAGGTTTAACTACCGATCATAAAGCTAATAAAACTGCCATTGAGTTCATGGGATTTTTGCCACAGCCCAATAATATCATCATATGGCCTCTGAAGATGTTATTATCAAATTATAAAAACTGTATGTTTAGATCAAATGAAATTACATGAATTGTTGTTATTTGAATCCGAGGAAATTCCATGAATGTAAATTAATTGAATCCAATGAGGTTCCTTTGATAGATCTAAAGTGATTATCAGTTACTGGTGATAGATTGATAAGAATCTTTCCAATGAAGTTGTAGTTAGGCAGCGAGACTACGAATAGCGGGCTGAGTCCACATTATGGACTAAATAGATTTTATTCTTTTAAAAAAAAAGAGTTTGTATTGAAGTCATGGACCAGTCAAATCCTGATACGGAAACGTATTGGCTCTTATGCGTGAATCTTGACCCTTGATTAGTACATAGTCTCATTCATAAGAAATTTATTTGAAAATCTTCTGAAAGGTTTTTCAGTTATCAATAAATTTTTACGTGAAGGAGAACCCCTTACCTGAGATTACTTCCTACAAATACCTTATGATAAGTATATACTTGATATTGTTTGAATTTACAACAACAACAGCAACAACAACAACAACAACAACAACAACAACAATAATAATAATAATAATAATAATAATAATAATAATAATAATAATA
>QVTG01000525.1:0-11508 GCA_013305925.1 Geotrichum reessii
ATGGAATTCAAAAACATTTGTCTCTATGAGACTTTAAAATTAGCGTTCTCAGCGCGCTTTAGGTGTTTCAGGCATTCATATATTGATTAGAATCTATTCATTTTAGCAAAAATGAAAAAGAAAAAGTATTTTCAGCAGTAGAAAGATCTTTCAATTTTTCAAATATATATTTTCCTTCCGAATTATGAAAATGAGTTTGTGAAATACTTTTATGATCACCCAATTTCTAGATGGAAAATCTGTTTATTGTCCTTACATGACATAGTTACATCACTGAATTTTTATCTATATTTATTTTTTCTTTTTGCTTAAAATTGATTTATAGACAATGTTCAGTTAGTGAAATCAAAAGATCATATAGCTCACAATTGCAAATATAATGAGATTTTGGTGTCAAAAAAAATAATTATTTACAATATTGGAAACTGAAATTAATATTTACAAAAATTTGCAATTTAAATCATAGTAAACCGTACTAAAGCTTTTGTATTAAAGCTCTAGTTTTATGAAAGAAAATCATTTAGCGATGGAGATGCTATTTGAATAGTTTCAATTGCGCCGAATGCTTTACAAATTACATCCATGTGATTTCACTAGCAGACTAGTAATGATATAGTACTAAAAAGTTATTGTATCTTTGTTTTTTCTTTCAAAAAAATAGATTGAAAAATATTTATTTTGTAATGACAACGCTATTTTTAAAAAATTACCAACATAAATGTTTTTGAATTCAATATCTTCACATATTTTTATAACTATCTGTTATTCAATTCTTGCGGTCTTGTATTGCCAATTGGGAGATTCCTTCTACTGAAAATTCAAATTAGTTTAATAAGCAATTGACACGACTTGCTTTATTATAGATAAACAAACTGTGAAATCAAAAGTGTGATTTTGTTTGTTATGAATTGAGTTACTTAATGTTACGTTAAAGTGTTATATTTTTTACAGAAAATGTGAAATAGTCAGGTTTTTGATTACTATTAATACAGTTAATAGATGAGTGTATTTCAAAGCTGCTTATAAGTCATGTAAATGAATATCAAATAAATAAAACAAGTTTTCAACCACTTAGCAGAGACTCTATTGTTGATAATTTTAGCCTATTCAGTTTGCAAAAATGTTTTTCAAGTTTTTAAAAACATTTTTTTCCGTAAAATTGTAGATAATTAAACATCCAAACAAACCAAATACTTTTGATAAAATGTGTTTTGATTGAATATCGTATCTCGTTTAGATTGAAAGCCAGGATATGCAATCAAAATTTCTTGCATATAATATTGACTGAATATTTAAATAAATAGTAAAACAAAAAGAAAGATCTCATCATTAAAAGTCGGTTAAAAAAATTGAATCTTTTGGTATCCTAAACATCTTAATAAAGAATGAAGGCTCTCAAATTGATGCACTTGATTTGAATCCTGGTAATACGTATATTCTTCATAATATATATAAAGGAATAAAACAGTCCGGAATAATTATTAGAAACTGTCTGAAAATTATTTGTTCTGGAACATAAGAGAAAAGGGGATTCTCACTGAGCAGTTTTTTTTTTTTCACTTCAACGGTAGAAAAGTTTATTAACAAAATAGAAATAAATATAGCTATTTACGACACCTTTGGTTTTGAGTATCAATTAACTTTTCTTATTTGTGTCTGAAAATAATATGAACGTAGACTAGTTTTTCAAAAAAAAAAAAAAAAAATGAACACAAAGAAATTTTTAGAAAAACTAGTAGGCCAACAATAAAAAAAAAACACAATCTTTGAATTTTTATCGAGATCCAGATTTATAGATTCATTATTTGTCGTCACCAGATTTACTTTAACAAACTGTCTTTGTGTTTATACTCATGTATATATACTGTACACTTTTTTCAGGTTTTCAGTAAATCCAAACTGTCACTCATCCTGCTTTCATTTTTTCTATACGCTCACTATAGCTTAATAATTTTCATGTGCCGCTTGATACTTTCTGCTCATGACTACCTATGAAGAACAAATAGGTAGGTATTTACGAATCAAGAATGTTTTTGTTCTGTATAATTATACAAAACAAAAAAAAAAGTGTCTCTTAGCCATGTGCGGAATACAAAAAGTTTCCAGATTGGGGTGGGTGTCTTGTCATATTTAGTTTTAATACCACACATACATATACACAATTATACGTATACATACTCATGTAGATCACCCATGTGTACACTGCAAAAAGCCATTTTCTTTCAAAATAATATTGAAGACGAGTCTTAAATGTATCACAAACCACAAAAAGAAGTCCACATAAACAAATTTTTTTTTTGGCAATAAGTAATATCACTTAGACACACATGTTTTGCTCTGATTTATCGACACTTGATTAATATATAATAAAAATTCAATCTATATATACTCAAATGTGTGTATAAAAACTTTCAAGATTTTCATTTTCAGTGTCGTTTTTTGTTGATTAAATTATCCTATAAGAACACAAAACATTAAACCATTGAATTGCCTTCCAACTTAGTTAACGTGACTAGGCTTCAACAGTAAGCATAAAAGCATTTAAATTAACTATACTTTATTTTGAATATTCAGTAATTTCATAGTTAATTTTATAAATTAAAAAAAAAAGATAATTATTAAAACAAATATTACACTGGTACGCATGAAATGTAGATAACTTATTTTTATTTATTTATTGTTAAAACCTGGAATCTTCACAAACATGATAAACTTTTGTTATTAGAAAAATCAATTTAACAAAATTTTAAAGTTGTATATTCATTCAACACTTTTTTTCACCTACTGATTCAGCATAATATTCTGATAGAAAAAAAAAAAAACTCCTGTTAGTACCTACAGATATTTATTTAAAAAAATTTAATTGTAATTAAATTTATTCATTTTGATTTCACAGATTATTAATATTTGTTATCACACATGATTGTTAATCACAATATAAAAAAAGAGTTGCGCAAGTAAAATTAGTACTCAGCATCTTGGCCAGGATTGGCAGTCTCATAGTGTAAGAACTTCAAAAGGTAGTGCAAAACCACAGAGAAAAATGAGCCCATAAAAGGACCAACCCAGTAAATCCAGTGATAGTTGGGGAAGGAACGCATGACAACATTAGGTCCAAGGGATCTAGCAGGGTTGATACCAGCACCAGTATAGTAAACGGCATAAAGATGTCCAACAAAGAGCGCAAAACCAATAGCCATAGGAGCAAGGTAGGTACCACGATGCTTTTCAACAGCCATAAACAAAACTGTAGTACAGAGTAGTGCAGTAGCAAACATTTCAATAAAAAGACCCTGCGAACGTGAGGCGCCACCACCAAGTGTATTATTGAAAGCAATAGGTCCAGGAGTCATAGCACTGGCAGCAGCAGCAGCACAAATACCTGCAACTAGCTGAGTAATAAACAAGAGAACAGCACGTACGGGAGAGATAGCACGAACAAGAACAAGAGTCATTGTGACAGCAGGATTGAGTTGACCACCAGAAATTCTGAAGAAAATGAAAACAGTGACCATAACAGAAAAGCCGAAACCAAAAGCAATCATCACAAGTTGGGGCGGGTATGAACCACCACCAGGACTAGGAATGTCGGGCGACTGGTTTGCAATTTGCGCGATAGTTTCAGCAAACAACAAAAAAAGAAAGGTACCGACAAACTCTGCAATAACAGCAATTGCATGGTTTCGAATATTGTCTGGGAGGCCCAACACACGGGGGCGATCAAGATAGTTGCTGTTTGGAACAGTCTTGTTTTGTTGTGGTTGTTCAGAATCAGCCATATTTGTTGAGTTTGCTGTTTTGTTGTATATTAGTTATTAGCTGAAGTAAATTATCAGTTGAGATAGAACGTTAGCTGCTTTTCGTGATGCTAAAAGTAACGATCGTTCAACACAATGAATAAATTAGATAAAAAAGGAGTCTGAAATAAAAAATTAACTGGAGAATAGAGGAGATGAAGACCAAAAAAAAAACGTAGCAAAAAAGAAGTTTATATAGTTTTTTTTTATTAAATATGATGATAGTGTGTTGTCATAAAAAGAGAACTCTGTTGATTGATAGTGTTAGTAATTAACTAGTATTTGTGTAATTTTCTTTTTCACTAGTCTAGCTTTTGAACACTAGAAAGTTTTATTATTTTTGAATACAAGAGGCTTACTTTTTTTTTTTTTTAAAAAAAAAACAATGCAAATCAATTACGAGTTCTATAGATTTCACTTATTTTGAATATCGATCTGAGTGTGAAGTTTAATAGCCATGGCGACACAATAGATAGATGAAATATGTATGTATAACGCTACTTGATTTTAAGATCTTTGACACAGACTAATAAACAAAAGAACAAAACTAAATTTCCTTTTCTTTTTTCTTTTTTTTTTTTTGTTAATACAATTGGTGAACTGTTTGTATTTTATCAAATCTTTTGTGAAGAATAAAAAAGTGAAACCTAACATTTGATCTTTATTCTTTAAACATGTAGTAGCAATACGGTAGTAATATAACCAGGTCCTATGTTTAAATCTTTAGAACTAAAAAAAAATAAAATGGAATTGTCTTGCAACAGTTGTTTTAGCTTGTTTATGATTTCCTCTAAAATTTGATGCTAACGTATAAAGGCACCTGACAAAAAAACAGCAAACTAGCTTTAAATCTTTTTTTTTGTGTGTCGTCAGTCCAGTGCAAAGCCTTGTAAAACATTCTATATATTGTTGTCGTTGTTAAATTATACTTTTAGTCCAAGTTTGGAAAAGAAGAAAAAAAGATGTGTTTTTTTTTTGAATCAAGTTTAAGCTAAAACAGTACTAAAAATAATGAATAAGTGAGAATCAATAAAAAGAAAAAAATAATTCCGAAAAAATAAAAAACAGAAATCACGGAAAAAACAAACAAACAAACAATTTTATTATGATTATTTTTGTGAATCATTTGGAATAAATAAATCTGAAAAAAGAAAATAAAGATTTAATTCAGTCTTCAACTTTAATATTGTATTTGCTTAGACTTTTCTTCGCTGTCTTTTCGATCATAACGATTGTTAAAGCTGATTAATAGTTCAGCGTGTCATTTTAAAACAGAGTAAAAAAAACGCGTTCTAAACTCGAGAAAATCAAGCTGAATAATACAGAAAATCAACTTTTTATTTCATGATATTATAAGTTTTTATATCAATATTATGAAAGATTGAAGCCATGTTTGTTTCGACTATGCCATGTACAAGTACTTTAATAAAACAAAGCACAATCACCAACCTAAAAAAAATGCCAAAAACAAAAAATAAAACAAGAAATCAGTGAAAACTAATCTAAAGCATAGACAACACAAAATTGACACTGATTGCTACCATCTTCTGCACCAGTTTATGTATAATATGTCAACAAAAATTATGAGTACTATAGTATATAATTCTGTTTTCTCCTCAGCGAGTCAATTTTGTTGCTTCAAGATGCCTTTTTCTTTTTTTTATATTTTCATTTCTTTCCAGTGTGATTCAAAAAGGTACAAACCAAACTTTTTTTTTTTTTTAACCAGTATCTGAAATACCATCTGTAAACCTTAACTGCACATGTTTACTTGCCTCATATATAGTATTGTTATCCAGCTACAAAATGAGCACTGTTTGGCCTTCAAGACATTTTTATTTCTATGTATAACTATTGATTTCTATTATTTGAACCAAACACTGAAAACATTTAACAAGTTTACTTTTGATAGGTTTCAATTTGAAGTCCAGCATATTACTGACTTCATCTAGTAAACTTTAGTAAAGAGTATATGATGGTTTGAATTAAAATATATCTGATAGAGCCAAAACCAACAACAAGTGTTTTGACAGACTAAAGAAATAGTCATGCTCAACTTCGAAAACCTTATCTTAATAGTGACATAATTCGAAATATCATACCGTCGCAGCAAAATATATCATTTTAGATCGAAACAGTTTATTCTGTCACCGGAACACGCTCTAGTAAGCCACATGATCAGCTTTTCCATTTTCAGTTTAAATGCTCATAGCTTTTGATCAGAAGAGTTCCTCCCGCAAAAGCCACACAATACCAGAAATATATTGGGGACTCTATTGGGATTTGCAAGGCTAAAAAGATTTAAAGTCAGCAAAGATGAGTTGGGACTTGACTGACTTTTGATCAGACCTACTTTTTACAAATCCTCATCATTAAAAGTAAACTTGGTTTTGATATTCTTTCTAAATGTTGCCTTTTTACATTTTTTCTTTTAATCATTTCATGTTGCAGAGTTATCAAAGCTATGAAAAAGAAGATACTGAAATATAAAATATAATGAATTGTGAAGATGATTATTCAAAAATTTACAAGAAAACAAAAAGTAAATCTCTTTGATGAAATTCAATGGCTCTCAATAGATCGTTTGTAGAATGATTTACTTGCATATCATTCTAGCGTATTATTGACATTGAAATCGACCCTCTGGCTCTTGCTAGATTCAATTTCAGTTTTAAGTAAAGCTTTTTTCAACGCTTGATACTAATTTGTCAAGTCTTAGTTTCAGACTTGAAGCTAAACAAAAATTAAATCTATTGGTAATACATTGAAACTTTTACATGATACAAAAGACCTATTGTTTCAATTGGATTCTAAATACCGGATGAAAAAAATATTTTTAGTATTTAATTCACTATATATACATATATGATTTTGCTATTGCTGTGATTACGAGTTAATCTCAACGCTTTATAGACTATGAAAAAAATCTCTTGGAATCCGTTTTTACAAAATACCACTTAAGAAATGACAAATACTATTGATTTTTACAATACTTTTGTAGTAATGTAGGCTTGTTGAAAAATTGATTTAAATAATAATGCATCATTTTGAGATTTTCAAGATTTAGATAGAGATAAAAAAGTTCACCTTTTTCAGAAGGGGTCTATCAGACAGTAAATCAGCAATAACTTGAAAAAAACAATTTTTATTCTTTAATTCTTATTTTAAAAAAACCATATACAATGTTTCATGTGTAAAGTGTTGATCACAAAATATAACAGTTTATATCCATTGCAATATAGAGTCTACTGTTATACAAACCTCATAAGTTGCAGCTTATTATGGAATGCTAGACCAGTTTCAGTTTTAATCTTTTGTCTTTACTCTCCATCTTTGTTAAGTTTTGATAACAAACAAGTGCCTTATAAAAGTCTGAAGTTAAAAAAAAAAGTGAGGTCATAACGAAAATTAATATGATACATAGTAGACTGACAAGGTTATTCATACTTTAAACTCGGCATAACATAGTAAAGCTCTAAGCTGTATATACAGGAACTCTTGAATTTTTGATAAAATTTTTTATTTTGCATCATGTTTTTACTTAAAAGTTTAGATGACAGTGTATGCTTCAACGATATCAGAGGAGTTGAAAAATTAAGAAAATCTTAATAAATCATTAATTGTAACACGTAATCAAAAAAAAAAAATAAGCCATAATCTATACGTCTGATTGCTGTATGAAGATTCCTAGTTTATATTTTATATGTTATTTATAACTAGCTTATTTTATTTGAATTTGAGTTACAGCTTAGATAAAGCAACTTGGAAATCCTCATTTTTTTTTTTTTTTGATATAAAATCGTTTTGTTTGTCATTTTAATCTGCAAAAGGTTAAGATCAAATATTGGACAACATTAAAGGTTCTGGTTGTGCCAAAAAAAAATAATTATTTTCTATGTCTGTCAGCGGAACTGCAAACAGCTAATTGTTATAGCTATCAGAAAAGTGAGTCAAATCATTACAAATGAATCGAACGCCGTAAATTACCTTAGTGATGGTATATGAAATGCAAAGAGAAACTAACACAACTCGTGGTGTCAATAGAACTTGAACAATAGGATCTCTTTTTCCTATTTTTTTTTTTTTTGGATGATCTGAAAAACCTGCATTATGTTCTTGTGTCAATAAGGATAGCATAACCGATAAATAAAAAAGTCTGTGCTCACCTTTGTCTCTGCATTGAAATGGCAATTAATGCATCTGGCTCATAATAGCTAACTTGTGATTTTAAAAACGGTAACTATTAAAAGTATTTCTGGTTATTTTATAACTATAATATTCATGAAACCATGCAATTAATTTATATAAAAATTTTGAAAAAATAAAACATTGAAAAAATTGAGAATAAAAAAAAAAACTGGTTATTATTCCGTAACATCTCGGTAAAATATGACTAGTTAAGTGTTATTTTTGATGATTTTGACTCCAATCTCCGTGTTTTGAAACTTGGTTTGACCAGCCTTAAAGTTAGCAATGTCTAGAGCTGATAGTACAAAGAATTCATTTATGCCTAAAACTAAAATTATAAGTTTATTTTTATTTATTACTTTTTAAAATGAAACAAAACAAAAATTTAACTCGATTCATTCTATTTGTTTTTTTTTCTCTTCTTGTTTTTATTAGAAGGTTGCTCGTTTTAAAGTTCGACTAGTTAGAACAGGTTTAGCAGCCATCAACTTCAGTAATATTTGTGCCAAAAAAAAAAGGTTAAACAAATACCGGAGTATTTTTTTTTTTAGTTTTAAAATTACACAAACATTGCTGTTTTTTTTTTTGACAGATAGAAAATATACTTGTTGTATTTACATCAGATTGTCATATTATACTCATATATATATATTGTTTGCTGGTTTTTAAAAAATCAAGTCTCAACGATTTTGACTCGATTCAAATTGTTTGACAGTTCAACAACCTGAAAATTATTACCTAATCATCTAATTCATAAATTAACAATCGTTATTTTGTATTGGAAAAAAGAATAATTCACAAGCCTTTCTATTTTTCTCAACGCAAGTATATGAAAATAGAAGTTGATTCATTATCATTTTCATGTACTACTCGTAACTTAGCGGCGATCGAAATCTTTTAGTGTGTAAAATGAAGGCTTTTTTTTTTTTTTACCTTTATTATCATTGTTTCGTTTCTGAAAAAAAAAACACCTGAAAAACTATTGTTCGCACGTATTTAGGCCATATTGGTAACATACCAGCCACATATTGAAACAAACTTGAGTATGTTTAATTGTCATTATGACCCCGAGGCCCTATATAAAATAGTAAAAAGCATTTCATAATCAAATACACTTGATCCAAGTCCATATTTAGTACGACTGTTTTCAAGTCAAAATCAAACATTTTATTCAAACTTTGTGGGGCCTACAGCCTCGCAGCACTCCTCTATATCTACGTATTCATCTAAGATTTGTGTTGATAAGACTGTTTACTTGAATGTTTGGATAGTAAACTATATATACACTAGATGAAGGGTGATTTTAAAATTTAAAAGGCAAATTTCTAGTGCTATTAATGTGGTTACAAAACATAAACTTGTAGCTAGAAAACTATATGTTTCCCGGAGATAGAATTTGCCATTCTACAGTTTGAAGTCAAATTTATTTCTAGATCGTCAAAAGATTTTCTTGTTTACTCTTTTCAAACTTTTGGTTATTTTTTTAAAAACTTCTCACGATAGATAATTATATAAAAATTTTGAATGATTATTATCAAAAATAACTGAATAATTGTACCTTACAGAAAGCTATTTAGACTTTTCAGCACATGTGTGAAAAATTGATCAACACTCAGAGGTCTTTCAAAAGGGATGTACACATATCCAAAAAAAAGGTAAAAAGTTAGGTTTTATGG
This sequence comes from Geotrichum reessii, assembly GCA_013305925.1. Taxonomy (NCBI): domain Eukaryota; kingdom Fungi; phylum Ascomycota; class Dipodascomycetes; order Dipodascales; family Dipodascaceae; genus Geotrichum; species Geotrichum reessii. Next base: position 9,662 of record QVTG01000525.1, read on the forward strand.
GCACATAACTCTTGTCAATTGTCGGATCAAGGTTTTACAAAATAGTTCAGCGAAGGATTCCAGCTTTGGCTCCGGAAAACAATTTAAAATGTCAGTTTGGAGCTTGGTAAAGGTACTAGGCGGTAGAATGCTGATTTGTCGCACCACACTGAATCAGAAAATTGCAAAAAATGTTGTTGTTTTTTGAAAAAAAAAGAATCTAACAATCGGCGTAAAAAGTCCTTTAAAAAAGTAAAGGTGACTTTTGCAAGGGACGTAGAAAATATATGCATAAGTACCTTCTGTCTGATGACCAAAAAAAAAAAATTGAAATAATTATGAAATAAAAATCCTCAATCTTGCGACTTGTATTTTTAATACTAACAAGCAGACTTTGAAAGGCTGTATTTGCTGTGCTAAGTTAAGAGTAGCTCTGTTTTTTTTTTGCAAACATCAAAATTTCCATAAGTGAGATATCAAAAAAGCTTAGTGTAAATGTTTCAAAGCTTGTATTCTAAGCAATCAAGTCATATGGTAAGTTGTGGTATTGCGGAAATATTTGATTTATTCATATATAAAAGCGCTATCCACGCAATATTGAAAAAAAGTATGGCTGAAAAAGAGAAAAAACAACTGTAAAAAAACTATTAGAAGATTTCTTCAAAAATCGCATTTTCTGCGTCACTATTAAAAGTTAATTCTCTTTTGTAGAAAGCGCCAACAATGCAATTTTGAATGCAACCAAAGCTGTTAGCAAGCTAGAAAGATTGGAAGGTGTTTTCAGTATTATTATCTAAATAATGGTACAACTTAATTGTTTGTAGGTCTATGATAGGATATACCAAAATTTACTGAAGACTACGCAAAGACAAACTTGAAGAAAATTCAAATATACTGCTTTAACAAAATCTCCGGTGCTTTGGGATTAACGACGAGATTCATGCTACAACGAGACTTGGAAATTCTATCATTCAATAGAAAAGTAGAAAATGTTGACCGTTATCTAAAAACACTTGAAAATGTCAGCTAAAAAAGCCTGATAATCGAACTGACCAAACAAAAGCACACGGTAATTGAATCAAGTTTTTCGGGTGTTTTTGTTTCCCAGAATCATTATTCTATAAAAATGGTCTGATGTGAGATCTTTGAAGGTGCTAGACTATATTGAAAGAAAAAGCTGTTTTTTTGTTCATAACAAACCTCTAGTAGCAGTAAAAAGAGCTTTAAAGCTAGAACGGCCTGGAGATCATGCTATAATTAGATGTGAAAAAAAAGGATATATGTTGTGTATCAACCCCAGCCTTTATAGTGACCTATATGAGCACAGTCTCAGCCCAAATCATTTCAATCTTTGCTAGCGGCCTACATCTTCTGCCAATGAAGGGCGTGATTATCTAAAAAAGATTTTTTTGGAGCTTGGCGCTCATGTTCTACTTGATGTCTACAAAGATCGCGGTCAATATTCTCAACTTGCTATCGCACATTTTTATTTTATAGCCACATTAACAACATAGACTAGGAATATCGCCTGATTTTTTGATTCTAACAAGCACACCGCAGTGATGATCCTGTCGGCTTTTCTTGACACACTAGTTTTATTTGTGGACGATTGGGTGTCATTGAAGTCATTAAAATAGAAAAACAAAGCGCATCTATCATTGAATAGTCTAACTTTTATTGTATTTACTGTATTTTCTATATAACTTGTGACTAGCTGTCAGGACAATAAACCAATAATAATAGTAATAATAATAATAATAATAATAATAATAATAATAATAATAATAATAGTATAATAATAATAATAATAATATAATAATAATAATAATAATAATAATAATAATAATAATAATAATAATAATAATAAT
>QVTG01000527.1:0-11374 GCA_013305925.1 Geotrichum reessii
TTATTATTATTATTATTATTATTATTATATTATTATTATTTATTATTATTATTATTATTATTATTATTATTATTATTATTATTATATTTATTATTATATTATTATTATTATTATCATTATCATTATCATTATCATTATTATTATTATTATTATTATTATTATTATTATTATTATATCATTTCAAAGAGGGGCATTTTTTTTTTCTTCTCAATAACGTCATTTTGTTTACATAAAAAACCAAGCGGTTAAAAGAAGGCATACAAAAACTTTTAAAACCTTTTATTTTTTTTTTGTCATTACAAATAAAAATAAACCTGTGAATTTCTAATCTCATTACACAAGCAAAATATACCAATTTTCATATCTAAGATTTCAATAATAATAACAATTTTGTTTATTTTTTTTTAAAAAAAGATGTGAAAACTATACACTAGATTACTCATATCTAAATATTTCGCTTGGTGATTGTTGTTGTGAGTCGTATTGCTTAAAAATTGGCTTGATTAGAGAAAATACACATTTTGAAGCATTACTTTGTGAGTGGTTGAAGACTTGTAGAATCAAACTTATTTTTCTCAACTGCGAGTTTTGTGTATTAAAAAACAAACAAAATACACCCTCCCCCTCCCCCACTTAATGGATCATGACATGAACAAAGCTTTCATACGGCAATCAATATTGGTGCGGGGCACAAATGTCATGTTAACTCATAATGTCTGAATTAAGATAAAAGACACTTATCCTGAAGAAAGTAATAAAATGAGCCCCTCCTCCCCCCGGCATGTATCTACAAAGATAACCGTATTATGTAAATTAATATTATAATTCTTTTTCATGTGCCAGTTTTACAGTTTTTGAGAGTATGTTAACTGATAGACCTCCTAAAAATGAAATCACGGTCTTTTGATGTGTGTGTTAATTTTGATGTTGTACGCGGTCTGATGAAATATCTCGAAAACCTCTTCAAAAAAAAAAAACTGCCATAAGAGTCCGCACATACTTTTAAAACTAGCTCATGCGATACAAATGGGTGTATACATACACCCATAAAGTCTGAGATAATGAAAAAAAAAAAAAAAAAATTTTCAATAAAAAAATATTAACACAAAAAAAAAAGGACCGCGGCGTATTATGTAAGCTAAATCATTAGTCATTCGGCAAAATCACGTAATCATCGGAAGCAAATTTTTCAGATAGAAAATGTCAACAACGTTTCAGAGTATCATGTCAAGAAAAAAAAAAAACTTTTTTTTTTTTTTTGTAAGAGGGGAACGGAAAAACTGCCAAAACACAGTTACAAAACAGATTTTAATGATAGACGTATATACAAAAAAAAAAAAAGATATTAAATTTTATCTCTATGGGATTTCAAAAGTTAACGTTGTTGGTGCACTTTCAGTGATTCTAAAATTTTTGATGGCACTAAATTTCTCATTAAATAAGTCATATTTTAAGGGAAACCTGGGATATATAACACCTGGTAGATGAATACCAAAGATTGATACATAGGAAAATCTCAAAAAGTTGCAGGAATGAGTTTAGAAACTTGACTACTTCTCCCAGATCTTTTCTATTAATGGGTTTAGTACTTACTGTCGTATAACTTTTGTTGAGTACAAGTGTAACGGACTTGGTCTTATAAACCTAGCTACTATTGGTTAAACTCATTTACTATTGCTAATGCTTGATATTGGAATTCACATTGCTAAGATCTAATAGAATTTCTTGAGTAGATTTATGGAAAATGTCAATGATGATTCTCTAAAAGAACTATTGTTATACGGCAAAAATTGCATGGTTAGATCCAATAGAATTTTTCAAATTGATGTTATTTGAACCCAATAAAATTTTATGAATTGAGATTAGTTGAACTCGATGGATTACATGAAAAGATTTAAAAAAAAGATTGTTAAGTACTGTATAATAAGAGGTTGGTATAATTTTCTCAGATGAAGTTATAGTTAGGCAGCAAAGCTACATCTAAAGAGCTGGCCCACACTTCAGACTAGACAACTCATCGTACCTTTTTTTTTTGTTTTGTAGAAAAGAAAATTAGAATGTAATTATACACCAGCCAAATCTTTCTTCTCAAGTGTTAGTTGTTACAAAAGCCAATATCGAGTATTGGGTTGTGTGAACCCTGACCCTTAATCAGTGTACTGTCTCAGTTATACGTGTTAAATTTATGTGCGAAGTTTTCGGGAGTTCTTCTAGTCAACCATGACATTTTACGTGATTAAGAATCCCTAACTAGATTTACTTTTTACAACTACGTTATGATACTTGATACTATTTTATTGTTGGCTCCGGTAGTTGTCTCTGTATTTATATCCAACCATATTTTTTTAACCATCTTTATTAAATTCTACCAATCAGATTCTTGTTACAACCAGGCGTCTATAAAAAATAGCAGCTTGATCTGGGAGATCCATGAACAGTCTGTGGAAAAAAAAAAAAAGTTAGAAAAAAATAACTGATAAAAAAAATTTTTTTAAGTGACTGAGATAATAGTTATTACTATTTTGTTTAGTTAGATGTCTATCGTAATTATATATGAGGTAATAGTTAAAGATATTCAAGCAATTCAAATGCATGAATTAGTTTTAGAGAATTTTTTTTAATTATGAAAAAAGTTTAAATAAATATGAAAAATGTCAAATTGGCTTTAAAGTAAGTATTTTGTGATTGTGTGGAAAGGTAAGTTTTTATGACCGTTTAATGCTGAATCTGTTATTGGAATGAAGCCTATACATACGTGATTAAGTATCCCCTTACTGGGTATACTCTCTACGACTAGCTAGTGATACTTGATATTATTTGATTGTTTATTTTTAGTTGTTTTTATATTTTTATAGCCAATCAGATTATAGTATGGTTAATAATCTCCATAGTTCGATTTTTGTTATAAAATTGACTGTTTCTCATGTGTTGTCACGTGCCGGTTTTAGGGAAGTGAGTACTGAGCTTAGGTCCTAAGGAAATACCTTGATATAAATAAAGAGTTAAGTCTATTTCCCGCTGGATAAAAACTATGTGTTGGCCAGGAGAATGATTCATGAACAAATAGGTAAACTTACTAAGATGAGATTACGGGTTTCTAAATCCAATTTAAATCTAGCAGTCCAGGATTGTAGTTATTACTAGTTGGTTTATCTACAACCTTCGTATGAGAGAATCAATTTTGCTTGGGGTCAGTTTTTGTTTGAAGGGTTCCTTCTAAGACAGTGTTTTGCTTTTTTGTACTCACTCGCTCTAAGACTGGTTCGCGTGTAATAAAATGGACGGTTTAGTCTTTGCAAAAAATGTTTTTAAACGTGTGCGATAAGTTCAAGTATATGGAGAGCTCTGTGTAGTAAGGGCTATCCTTGTGTGAGCAGTGAATTTTTCTGTTAGCGATTCCTTGTGCGGGAGGAGAGAGGGGATTTCTATTATGATATTTAATACTAATTTCATAAACATTATTTTTGAACAACTATCTAACCTGCAGTACGGACTTAACTATTTATGCGCAGCTGTACTGCTTAAATCTAATTTTTTCTGAAAAACTTTTATCAACCTTTTACTATATAGTAACTTACAATTCTTTTTTAGATTCTATTACGAAGTCTCATTAGATTTAACTAATTTCAATTCATAAAATTTCACTTAAATGGCAACAATTCAAAAACCATATTTTAATTTAAATAACATCAATTTAATTAATTCTTTTGAATCTGAACATGGATCTTTTTCTGTCTGACAAAAGTTTTTCCAGGGGCATTATAATTGACTTTTTACCAATTATAAAACAAACATAAAGCTATTCAAACATTTCCATTAAACCAAACCAATTTATATTTTGATACCAAGCATCAGCAATAATAAATAATTGTGACCAACGGAAGCTAGATCTGTCAGAGACCAACTCCGTTACAATTATATATACATTAAGCAATGACTTTTTTTCCATATTATTATTGTTGGTCAATTTTAATATGGTAAAAGACACAGCCATTAAATTTTTTATTCCAAATAACAATAGACTGTTGATTCCAGCGTCCGGTCCACACTTGACATGATTTTCGTGTTTTAGGTTTGACTTTACTATTTACTTTTCTATTTTTTCTTTTGTATAAAAATTTTGATACTATTTTCAATTTAATGCTAAAACAGATTTGTACGTATTTTAATTCTAGAATTTTTTTTTTTTTGAACTTTCATTTTTACTACTGTAGCAAATAGATAATATATTGGTTTTGCGACCCATTAAATTTTTAATCATAGGGTTTTTTTAGAAAAAAAAATAAAAAAAAAGACGTTTTTTGGGATAGTAAGCCATTGTTGAAGAGTGCTAAGACTTTTCCTGTTATTAAAGTTGCAAATACTAGTCTCAAGAAGATTATCAAAGCTGAAGCTCGGAAAACCTGGAAAGCGGACTACATTTTAAGTTTTAAAACTTATTTTTTTTCACAAATTTTACATCAAGCCTGAGTCTTTACAATGACTCAAGAAGCTACAGTACATTTAGAAAGATAATGAGTAAAGTAAACAGTAACATTTTGAATACGATAATATAGCTGAAAACCAGACATGGCGCTCAAGGATAATATTTTCAAAAAAATAAATGCTCTGTGTAAGGGGTAAAATCATAAATGTGGATATGGCGAGCCTAAAATTGTTAAGTATTAATTAGAAAAAAAAACTTAAGCTCTTTGTAAATTGAAACGTGAGCACCCAAAAAACAAAAATCTTCCTTAATCTCAAACCGATTAAACTAGAATCGATTAAGACGGTGTTACTGCTATGTTGTTTAATTTTTATGTGTGTAGTTAAGGCTTTCTATTTATTTGATAACTATTTATAACAACAGTAAACAGATAACAATATTCTTTAAACAAAATTTTTGCACATTAAAAACCACATTAAAAACTAATGTCTATATAATACATTCTACAAAAATAATAATCTATCCTTTTAAATGTTAACAGCTTGAAGATGTTGAAAAAACTTCAAGGCGTTTCTTTTGCGTTTTTGCAAAGCGTCTTTTTTCAGGCAGAAAATCTCCAAAGACTCATCTAAAGGTCTTACTTGACAGTTGGAATAAAAGTTTTTAGGTTTATTAATGCAACTTTTTTTGCTGATGGTTTGCTTTTCTGAGGTGGCTTACTTGAACTTTACGGTGTTTCAATTTTTGGTATTAATCTATTATGCAATATGTATCCCGGGGGATCTTTTTTAGCACATGACTTATTTATAAAATAATTAGCATCATAAAATACCAAACTCACTAAACCGCACTTAGAAACCTATTTTGAAATTTACATAGAGGTAATATGTTTTGAATGTAATCTTTTATTTATTTATTTTTGTATATCTTTGGTATTATTTCGTTTATGTAATTATGTAACATAAGGAAAATAACTATTTTTTTTCATCTATCCGCTTTCATGTCAACTTTTTTTTTTTTGAAAAAAAATAAAAGCTATAAAGTAACATTTATAAAATAGTGCTTTTAGATAATATTGGTTTTAATGTTTGTCATTAAAGGCTGACATCTTGAAAAAAAGATAACAAGACAGAAAAAAAAAAGACAAATATCTAAAAACAAAATTGCCAAAGCTATTTAGGTCTTGAAAACACAGTAAAAGCAAGTTAGTTTGTTGGTTTTTTTGTTTTTTCATGGGAGAATAATTGAAAATATTTTGGCAAAGTTTTTGTTATTTTAAATAAAATCATAAATTCTTTTTTTACATATTTTAGAAAAAACTTGAAAAAAAAATAATTTCTTTATAATGTTTTTTTAATAAAGTCAAAAATCAAATCTTTTTTTTTTTTATTTAATAGCCTAGAACTTTTTTTTTCATTTTCAGTTATGATCTGAAGACAAAGCTGTAAAAAATATTGTATTAAGAACCAAAAATCAGGTTAATCATTGCTTTCTATTTTTTTTTTTTTTTTTTTACTTTATATCTTTATTTCATTAAAAATATTCTAGTTATCTTTTAGAAAAAAAATGAAGATGAAAATATATTTTAAACAACTTGAAAAAAAAAGATGAGTGAAATCATCTTAGTTGAAAAAAGCGCCTGTAAACATTTGAAGTAACATCCTATGTCTTATTGATTAATTAAAACAATTATACGTATTAATAATAAAATGAAAGTCAAATTATGATTGTAACATTATTTAAAAGTTGATAAACCAGATGTTTGAATTGCAAAAGCAGTTTATATTTTTAATATATATATTTAATAAACTTTAACATGTAAATTTTTCCATTTTTTTTTTCTTTAAAAGATAACAAAAATATTTTTTGAGCACAAGAATGAGTGAGACTATATCAAATAAAATTCATTTGTAAAATTGAAATATCAAATTGTAAGTTTAAAAACAAAAAATTAATGATAGTTGAAATTTTTGAACCAATTTTCTTACGTAAAATGTTACACTGTTTGTTAATCGATATTCAAGCCTGACTATGAAATTAAGTAATTTTCATTTTCAAATGGATGTGAAAAAAAAAGATACATCTCTAAATCAATCTGAAAGATTTTTTTAATGTTGTATTTCTGTTTTTTTTGACGACAATAATACATATAAAAACATAATTTTGAATTCATGAATAGTTGTTCAATCTTATTGACAACATGACTTTCCGTGTTTATAAACGAAAAAGCATATAAGTAGAAATTTTGTGTAATTCTTTTCTAATTCAAATGATATTGATACACATCAAGATCGTCTATAAACATCTGATTTTTAGCTACCTTAAATATCGATTAAAAACAATTCATTTATCATGTATAATATTTACGGCATATAACTGAGCTTCCAAAATATTTTTTTGGGCTTATTTTACTTTAAATATTTGCAAGTTTGGTTTGACCAACAGTTGAGGTACATCAATTTTTTTATCAACTATATTTGTTGATGATTGTAAAAAAACACTTCTTTATTAGTTTCACAGTTCCCATTAATGACTATGTAGATACATGCATTTGAAAGGGGTTTTTTTTTTACTTATGGTAATGCATATACATTGAATACTTTAAAACAAAAGTTTCAGGCCAATAAAATAAACTAATTGAAGGGGGTGTCAGTGTAGATTTTGAGAATATTTCAAATAATATACGTACATGTACTATATTATATGTTCATATACAAGAAATACTTATTTTCTTCTCCTTCTCAAAGCTTAGTAGTCTACAAGTATCATGTACAGAGGTATTTTGTAATGGTAGGTGCTTATCGGCAGCGTCAAAAACTTGCGTGAGTGTACACGATGTAGACCTTTAAAGTGCAACCTGAACCGATAAAAAATACTCTTTTACCCATAAACATGAGTTGTTGTTTTTTTCAAGTCTCGTTAATCTTTTGGTAGCTTTTACATGATTTTTTACCAGCTCGAGTTGACAATGCAGAAAAGAAAAAAAGACATTTAATACTCATTGTCATAATTTTATTTTTATTTTCTTTTTTTTTTTCAAACCTGTCTTGCACCTGGCGGTTGAAAAGCCTTTTTCGAACATCAAAATAATAGTTATGATGGGGGGAATCAACAATAGTAGAAGTATGTGATTTTTCAATTTTGACCTGTGGAAAAACATAAATTCTGCAAAAGATATAATAATAGGCATGCATAGATACGTATATATGGTACTTTATTAACTTTGCATTTACTACAAGTGATTAATCTTCCAGCCACTTTTGATGCAATATATACGTATGCTAAACTATTACCGTTAAGTCAAAACAACGATAATTTGTGAGTGATAAAAAATAAAAAGAAAAGAGAAAAGCCGATTAATGACTTAAAAAAACAGATTAATCAGTTTCTTACGCAATGCTTCCTTTTTGAATTATTTATTATTATTTGCCAAGCACAGGAGGGGTTTACTATCATCTACCTTAAATGCCATTTTTATAATCGTTTTTTTGATTGTTTCCGTATTTGGACAGTTTTCTTGCAGGCTTTTTTTTAAAAGGGTAATCTTTGTAATATGTGTGTTGCTACCCTAAAGCAATATTGTAGTGTGGGCTGTAGCCAATAGCTAATAACGAGTCTGTCACTCCTGGTCTGAAACATCGAGCAGTTAACATCAACAGAGCCAATTTGCTTTTTTTTTCTATTCAGATCTTGTAATATAATCATAGCTTTTTTTTTTTTTTTTTTAAAAAAAAGAATCAAGTTGTAGTCGCTAATACATTGCTACAGTATATATTTGAATGATGATATCAATTAAAGCCCTGGTTTTTAATCAAACACTTTTTTTTTTCATTATTATCATATACTAAGCATGGGCTTGATTTGATACACAAGTGTTGATAATCTTTTTAGTTCACATTTTCTAATTGATTTTGTCTTTTCATAAATGTGGTGTTCACAACAAGAATGCCATATCAAGGGCTAAACCCTGTCTTGGGAATTTCAATACTATATTTTGTCACCGTCGATTTTGAACCCTTCTGTGACTGCGAAAATACACCACAAAGCCAGTGTATCGATCAAGGCCGCTTCATTACAGGTTACCAATTTTCAAGCATAAAAGGTTCCAAGCGCGTTCTATTTTTTTTTTTCTTTTCGCTTTTGCATTCAAGTTTTCCGTGTAGGTTGTAGAAAAAAAAAAGTCTTATTGCAAAATGTCATTGAGAAATTGGATCAAAAAATTCCCCTTGCGCCAATATGTTGCTGGATTCAGTCTTGATCTTTTCATATCCGTTTTGCGTACAGGTCCGGTCCCCCAGCATATTGCCTTTATTATGGATGGTAACCGGCGATTTGCCAAGCAGAACAATCTTGAGCTTGGCGAAGGTCATGTTGCTGGTTTCGAAAGTTTGAGCAACGTATACAAGCATTCAATAATATCTCCAAAAACTTTACGTACTAACTATTTGACAGATTCTTCAAGTCTGCTATGCTGCTGGCGTTCACACCTGCACAGTGTACGCGTTTTCTATTGAAAACTTCAAAAGACCTCAACATGAAATTGACGCGCTGTTCAACATCATCCGCACCAAGCTAGTTGTCATTTCCGAGGAAAAGTATGTTTTCTTGCGGACTTCTTTGTTTTTCCAAGCTAATCTTTAATTGTTAGCCAATTTCCCGCTGTTTTCAACTTGAAAGTTAATGTTCTTGGTGACCGATCTCTTATTTCTGACGACATTATGGAGACGATCTTGCGGCTAGAACACTCCACAGCCAAAAACACAAAGGGTGTGCTTAATATTTGCTTCCCGTACACATCGCGCGACGACATTACACAAGCAATTTGTCGAGTTGCCAAGCGCGTTGAACAAAAAGAGCTTGCCATTGGAGAGATTAATCAACAAGTGTTAGAGGACGAAATGTATGTGGGTAGTGACACCATAAAGTTAGACTTGATTGTGCGAACCAGTGGAGCCACGCGTTTTAGCGATTTTATGATTTGGCAAAGCTGCGATGACGTCCAGGTAGAGTTTATTGACACTCTGTGGCCCGCTTTTAGCAAGTGGGAAATGGTCAAGCTACTTGTCAAGTGGGGTTTTTATGAAACAAAACGGTTAAAAGAAGAAGAGATTATGCAAACAAAGCGTCATGTGTTGAAAAATAAGGTACCCCCTGTAATTTCGGTTACAGAGGTGGACAGAGCAGCGGCGGTAGTTAGCTGACCATTGTCAAGCTGGAGTTTTAAAAAAAAAAAAATTTAATATATTTACAATGTCTAGGAAAATAATTTATTTTAGACGAATTAACTCTAGTGGGTCCGGTCACCTTTCAGGCACTTAAAAGCGTGCTTACAAGGGGAAAATTGACTGTAACTGGTTTTGTGCCCAGCTCAAAGCATACATTGCTATTGCGGTGTTGATCTACTTCTGAACACACTTTTAATAAAGATCAGAACGATAAAGTCAGCCTCGCACATGGTGTCACTAAAAAAAAATAAAAAAGTAAATTAGATCATAATAGATCTTTATACATGTAACGTGACAGATAAAGAAGTTTACTTTGGAATCTTTAGCCTCAGAAAAAAACATTTTGAGTCATCTATGGGGGTTTTTTTTTTTGTAATAAAGTGCTTCTAAGCTGGCGTATTAAATATAGTATCCATAACAAAACCAGCTTTTTTATTGTACCTTTTTATTTTTTTATTTTTATTTGGCAGTTTACTGTCGGATTATCTCGCTCAATTCCGCAATTCATAACAAGAAAAAAACAATTCTATATATTATATATTTCAATCACACATAAAAGTTGGCATTATATATATGACAAACAGATAAGAAGATATAGCACAAAATGAATCGCCAAAGTTCTAGGCCTACTTTTTTATTTTTTCTTTTTTTTTTCGATACTGCGGCTACTATTAAATTTTGAATCGGGTGTTCGATCCATGTTTAATACAAGCTTTGAATACACTTCAAACAACACCGACAGAAAGACGACACGATAGTGTTACTGCAGTAAAGCTTTAAACTTGTTCTTTTGTGTTTTAATTTAATATAGCAACAAGTACCAAGTAGTACGTAAATACACATTTTAACTTGAATATGAAATTGACTAGGTTTATTAATTTACATGCACGTAACTTTGAAAAAAAAAATTTTAATATGAAATATATATAGTATTTTAATCTACCATCTCAGACGAGTTTTTTTTGTCTCTTGTTTTTTCCACACCCCTTTTTTTGTGTTTTTGTTTGTTTCAAAAAAAATACAAATTGTCCCTGGTGCCCCTTTTTTTTTTTGTTTTCCCCTTTTGTTTTCTGGGCTATCGATGACATACATGAGAAGGTACAGGTCCAAGTAAGAAAGAAAAAGAGAGAGAGAAAGGGAGAGAGAAATAGAGAGAAAAAAATGAAATAAAAAAAGTCTTGCAAAAAAAATATCTTTTCATATAGATAGAAAATCTGTTTATTGTCCTTACATCACTTCTTTTCATATAATACCTGATATTTTTTTTTGTTGATAACCAGTTTTATAACTTCATATCTAATAATATTTTATGTACTGCAATCGTTTCAATAAATTAAAACCAAGTTTCGGCCACTTGGTTTTTTTTTTTTTTTTTTTTTTTTTTTATCGAATGTTTATAACTACTTTAGTTGTTAGTGTAAATATGTGATTCAAATTCATCGTACTTTCAGGTCAATGTCCTCTCCCTATCTCACACAAAAAAAAACAAGTCAACTCTCAAGCAAAAAAAAAAAAAAAGAATAAAATGAAAACATGTGTGTTTTATTAATAAAATTTTAACCAACAACAAATCATTTACTAGCGTCTAATACAGAGAGTAGATTATGTAGAAGTATATATATATATTTTTTTTTCGAATGTTAAAATGAGATACTATAAACTTGTCTATGTTAACAGAAGTTACTATAGATTGGCTTTATTTCTATTTTTTTTTTTTTTTTTT
>QVTG01000528.1:0-10000 GCA_013305925.1 Geotrichum reessii
TATTATTATTATTATTATTATTATTATTATTATTATTATTATTATTATTATTATTATTATTATTATTATTATTACTTTTTTTTTTTCTCTAAAAACACATAGACATTTAATTAATGAAAAATTTGTAGAAACTTTGAATTAACTACATCATATTTGTTTTTATGCATATATAGATATGTATAAACAGATACGTTTTTATATCTTAGGAAGAAAAAAAAAAACGGATACCAATTTTTGCAGTCATATAAAAAGAGAAAACTTTTATATCTTTTCATAATTTACCAAACAATATTCACTCTCTTAGATCTAACACCAACGAGCAAAAAGACTTGAATTAATTTGAAATATTTACAGATATTTCTGACCTGATATAATTAATAGAAGTGAATCAAAAGCTAATACAACTAACCAAAATTTGGTTTTGAGCAACTTGAAAACATGGAATTAAAATGACTTTTAGGCTTATGTACTTAATGTGTTTTTTTATTACAAAAATTATCAGTATCCATTTTATACCTTACTTGATATCCGTGATTGTAATATCAAAGTTAAGAAAATATTTTAGGTAGTGAAGAAATATGTTTATTTTAACACCAAGGACAACTCATCACGAAGCTGTCATTCAATAATTCTCATAGTTTTGATAGTAAATACATAGATTGAATAACTGTATGGCTCAAACACACTTGTTGTTGTATATTCATTATTTTCAAATTTTCTGCTAGCAATTTTACTGGTGTTGTTACAAGTTTCGAAAGTTTTTCAAGTTCTGAAAATTAGGCAAAAAATTGCCTATTTGCAAATGTCTACCAGCTACAATCTATTTAACATTCAAAAGATAAGCCAGTACATCAAAAAGTTTCATATAGAAAAACATACATGTACAAATATATGAAGTTTAGCATTGAATTTGAAATAAGATCATAGAAGTTTTTTAATAAGATTCAAAAGTATTTTAATAATGATCTAGCTTTAGTAGTAAAATTCGAGTTATTTTTTTAACGGAAAAATTTAAAATGTATTGAATTTAAGATGTAAATTTTTTGTGTTCGTGGATTGAGCTACAATAAAATATGAAGCCATTATTTGCACACCTATGACTACCAAACACTCTATTTAAAACATTTGAAGGTTACATAATTATAATTTAAGTATTAAATGTTTGACATGTATTTACTGAATAGGCTTATTAAAATTTTAAACCCATATAGTTATATCTTTTTTTTTTTTTTTTATTCGCATTGGTTATTCATTGAGCATACATGAACAAATAGAACTCAAAAATTTATGTATTGGTCAAGTCGCAAATAATCCTTGCCGGCTTCAATTCACCACAACCTTGCGGTTTCCAATTGAGTCCGCAATGTCTTGTTGGTATTTTGTTGCTTTTGTGAAAGGACCTTAATTCATGTTTTTATGTCACTTTGAAGTTTGAGTCTCCACCAGAGCAATCCTTTACAACGCAAACTGTTGTTCTGAAAAATTCACATAACCTCACTGTTAGCGGTTTAAAGGACTCTGTGCAAGTCATCGACAGCATGGGTTGGGTTTCACTATCCTAACACTGACGGATACAGAATGCCGCATTGAATTAATTGCAGGTTGTTTTTTTTTGGTCCGCTGGGGACTAGCTTACCGGATCTCTTCAACCCCGGAACGAGGAGGCCTTGCGGCTCATGAAAAATTTCTGGTCTTTCCGAATCTCCATGCCTACGGGTAGTGCATTAAAGTTTCCCAAACTCAGGTAAGCCTGGTGTCTTTTTATCATATAATTACAGTAGACACGTAAATAAAACAAAATGGTATTGATATAGAAAGATGAGATCTACGGCAAAAAAAAAAAAGTCATTTCACAGAAATTCCAAATTTCTCACAAGTGAGAAAGCTTATTTCTTATCCAGAACAATAGGCTTCATAAAAATTTATTTTAATCTATTAATAGACTTATTAATATGCATGCATGCTGATATTTTTTTTCACTTTTTTTTGTTGTCATTTTTTATGGTAGTAGTCGCAAACAACTGCTCTGTTTGGACTTAGGCTGAGTGCAAATCTCTTGGTAAAGTACAACTTTGGATGCATGGCTAATGTCTCAGGTCGCTGAAAAAAAATTACTCAGACAAATCGCGTTTAATAAAAAAATAAGCTAAAAAAAAATTGTATATTGGGTACCTGTAACGTATGAGAAAAAGAAGAGGAGCAAAAAAAAAAAAAAGGACAAGATTATGATGTTGAGGATAGAAGAGTCAAAGGTAATAAAATACATAGATAGTGATAGTTTTGTTAGATATCAATAAGGTTGGCATAACTTTCTTTTGACTAAAAACTTTACTGTGTGCTAGACGTGAAATCCCAAAAACTTCATCCAGGACCCAGATACTTGCGGTTTAAATCACATCGAGTCGCGCACCCGTCAAACACCTAGTCAAATTTATGATCAATACCTGGCATTGATAAAAATACCAAGTTTTTGATTTTTGATACATTTTCAAAAAAAAAATAAAAGACAAGGATGCAAAGTTGTAGACCAAAAAAATCTTCTTCTCTTGTTTTTTTACTAGACACTTCAGGTCAAATCTGAATTCATTTCTTGATTCTGCTGATCTAATCTGATTGAATAATTCCAAAATTGTTGCCACGTTTCCCCATTAATAACCCTACTTACTGAATAAAAAATTGACATTAAAAAAAAAAATTAACACAAAAGTTATTTTCGATACGATATAGCCACATCAAAAAAACATAAGTCTCAAATTTGATGCGCATCAAAATTATGTAAGTTTTTTAAACTGTTTTAATTTTACAAAAGATTTCTTTCTATTTCTCAAGTTAATTTTATCTGTCAACAAAGAGATTTTTTTCCCCAAAATCTAAGATACAAGCCGAAAACTGGTTTTAAGGTATTTACTTAACTACCATGTCGTATACGTTTTAGTGGAGGAAGGTTTAATTAAATTTTGGAACCGAACAAGCTTTTAACTCTAACCGATAGTTATTTAGTTGTTAAACAGAGCCAAGCATATTTATGTGCTTGTATAAAACCTCATATTATGCCATTTACATTTAGGCTTGAACCCCAAAATGTTAGCCATTTGGATCAAATTAAACTATACGGGTTAATTATGGAACCTTTCATTTATAACCATATGCATTGGTACAAATTTATTTTATTTTCATCTTAAATGAAAATATGAAATTTTATAAAAAAGCGACCGAAAGATAAATAAATAAAAAAAAAAAAAGAAAAAAGGTTAATAAGTAGTACTAATAGATTTCTGTATACTTTTGATACCTTGAGGGGAAAGTTTTTTTTTTTTTAAAAGAAAGCCAATGATTCTTGCAAATCTGGGTTTAAAAATAATGTTAAAAGTTGATACATTGTCCGTAGAATCAGGTCTTTTTTTTTATCATTCTATATGTTAGGTTCTGGTGTTTTTTCTATATACATAATATGGCTGTAGCCTTCAATTATTGCAAAATATTATTTTATACTTTTATTAGTTTGGTGATGTTAAAATATATATATACAGAATTTTTTCCATGTTTTAACTTACTGAAACTTTTTACGGATTACAAAAAATCTAGTTTTTAAGCAAATGTTTAAGATATGAGTTTTAGAATCATGATCCAATTACCTTTTAGTTGTGTAGCTGCAAATCTGCATGTGAACGTACATTTACATATATTCATTATGAACTGTTTAAATTATGAAGCCACGGCATATCATAATTCTACTTTAGAATGGCTAAACAATATTTTTATAGAATGTTTGTAGCTTTTTTATTTATTTATTTATTTGCATTTCATAAGCACTTATAAATACGTATATACATACATGTGATGTTTATTTTATTAAATCAAGAATAATTACATTAAAAAATTAAAGTTATAAATACAAGCTTTGAAATTTCTTGTCACTGTATATATAGTTTACTACCTTTTGCTTTAAAGGCTGCTTTTGACAATAAAAATTTTAATGTGGCTTTTTTATATGTATTTTCAGATTTTGTTAAATAACTTGACAGTAGATAGTAGCTACACTCACACATAAATATATGTATATTTAACTTTGAACAAATATTACTTGCAAACCATCTAATTTTAATTTACTCGTAAATCCAGCACCAAGTGTAATAGTTATAGTATACAGTATGTTTTAACTGTATGTATATATAGGCTAGGCCAACTATAACAAATATATAAGGTGGCATGAAGCGGCGTACATTGTTTTTTTTTCCTGGTATACTATAACCTTGAAATCGTCAGCAAATTATAAGTAATACCCGTTCAGTTCACACGGTGAATTCAAAAGATTTACCAAGACATTAAAATAACCGACGAAAATTAAAAAAACTAATTTGCATTCTATTTAAATAATGTATAATTATCTACACGTTAGTAATAACAAAAAGAAAAGGGCCGGATCATGCTCAATGCTACCACTCTTTTTCAGAGAATATATTAGCCAGATCAAAAAGGAACGTATGAAAAGTAATAAAAATTTCAAGGAGTGAAAACGAAAAAAAAAAAAAAACAAGGTTTAAACGCATTTTGGTGCCGAATCTCGGCAAGGCTTCAGAAGGCACGTTCCAACAAACAATCAAAAATACCCACATGTACATACATGTCATACTGCTCAATGGTAAAACTAGGAATGAAACATTTCAATAATTTTCTGTCCAACCGAGGGTTCAATTTCAGTTCCATCGCGTGCAATCTTTACATATCTGTTTTTATTATACGGGTTACGCAGATTGCGAACTTTGTAAAACGAAACAGTTTTGCCAGGAGGGGAAAGCCACTCTACTTTGAATGGAATGGTCCAGTTGTTAATGCTATTTTCAGATGCAGGATGTGAAGACTTTTGACGTTGTTTCGCTGCTTCTGGAGTACTGGCTTCCCAGAATAGAATACCTCTGGCGGAGTCATCAACAATTTTACCCGCCGGAATCGGAATTTGCGGTTGAGCAGCAGTTGGATAGATTTGAGGGATCGAAGCATAAAATTGAGAAGATGGTACCGGTTGAACATTTTGTAACTGTTTTTGTTGCCGATCTTGTTGATTTGATTGCTTTTCTAATAGTTTGGAGTTTTGAGTGAGTAGCAGCTCGGAGTCAGTTGACTTGGGGATTTCACCTGTCATTCTGGCATAACCAAAATACTCGCCCGCCCGGTTTGCAGAAAAAATTAAATAAACATTTTTGCACGTCTAGAAAAAAGTTTTGTAAGTTAAAAAAAGAAATATCTTCAAAACAAAATATTATCCTACCTTGAAAGCTTCGTTGAATGTGGCTTGGTTGTGAGACTGTGTATCCCAAAGACCTAATCTCACTGATGCATGTAAATCTTCAAGAGTTAAACTTTTACAAATGAAATATCTATTTTCTGTATTACTAGATCTATTTGTAGTTTCGGCTGGGCTGATTTCATCGGCGTTGTTTAGATCGTCGTTCATTTGTTCTTCTTTACTTTCCGTTTTGACCTTAACCACTAAATGATTACCACGTAATGAGAATCCTCTTTTTTCAAACTGTCTAATGCCCTCCTGGAGCGCGGTTTCAGACACATAGTTAACAAATGCACAAAGAGTTCGTTGAATTAGAAAGATTGACTCTATTTCGTTTGTACCAAAAAGATGACAAAGCTCCATTAGTGTGGTGTGTGGTGGTAGATTTCCAACCCAAAGTGCAAAACCAGATTGCTTAGGCTTCTTGGGAGGGCCTCTGGGAACAGAAATTGAAGAAGAAGCTGATGATAATTGTGTGTGGTGATGACTGTGTTGTTGATACTTTTGTTGTTTCAATTCTTGTGTTTTTTTGAGGTACTGAATAGACTGGAGATAGTTGGAAAATATAGATGATTGAGGAAGCATAAACGGCAATTGATATGAATTAGCAGGATGATAAGAAACGGGCTGTCCATAAGGTGAGACTTGAGGATATATTGGGTATGAGACACCTTGTTGCATGTAAAGAGCATTGGGATCTATGTACATGTTATAATGAGGAAATGGGTTGATCTGATGAGGATCTGAAGCGTATATGGGATAACTTTGGAATTGTTGCTGTTCATTGTACTGAGGGTGTTGTTGAATGCCTTTTTGGCTTAGTTGGCTAACACGTTTTGTTTTCTTCTGTAGCTCATTTTGTCGAGACATGGTAAAAAGAAGAATAGAAAACGCAAGCTACGTGACGAAGACAATTTGCCAGTATTTTTAATCTTCAAGCGAGTGTAATAAGTTGGTGGAAGAAGTGCAAAAGAAAAAAAAGAAAAAACTGTCTATTCAAAAATGGAGCGAGAAAAAAGAGAATATTTAAACATTTTATTTTATTTTGGAATTTTTACCTTAAGTAGCTTGATGGCCCGGGTTGGAGCCTGCTGATTAGTATCAAGAAAATGCAAAGAAAAAAAAAAGTTTTAATGATAAAAATAAAAGAAAAAAAAAAAACTGACACGAAAAGCAAAGTTTTTACCATTCGAAAGATGGTAAAAAGTTGGTTTGGCTAACACCATTCCAGAAAAAAAAAAGCTTTGTCAAAACTTGAATTTATTGTCATCGTGTTCTATATGCAGCATCACACAATGATTCTACTCAGATACTAAGCAAGTGGCTTTCACATTTTCTAAAAAAATATATATATGATGTAATGTTAAATAATAACCAGATTCATTTTGGCGCTTGATGGTATACTAATATGTTCAAGATATCCACTCTCCATTATTTAATCCTTAGCCGACTTCATGTATAAGTCTTCCGTTTCTTCCTACAATTGATAATATGAGGTATCCTGTAACCATCTTAAAACTGGCAGCGATGAGTTCATCGGAATTAGAATTTTATGCATATACTAGGTTTGCACCTATTCTCTTTCTCGGTTGTATCAGGTTGTATATCCGTTCTATGTTGTGTTTTTATCGGTAGAATTTTATTGTCATTGGAGTGTACACCATCATCATAGGGTCTACAAAACCTGTTTTGGGTACACAACGTTTTTAACCTATGAGCCGATTTATACTGTTTCTGCAATGATGACAGAAAATGAGAGAAAATTTTCGGTATCCATGTAACTTTTTTTTTTCTTTTTATCTCTTTGAGTTTTCTGCTGGGGCTAAGCATGATTTCTGCAAGTTTCTAAAAAAAGAAAATAATTTTAGCCAATGATCTAGCTTTATTTAATTAGATTTTCGGGTGTTTTTTTTTTCACCAAAAGCTTTGCAGAAGCAAATGCATAAATCCTGTACAAACTAGTTTGCTCGTTATTTCAATTTCATGATACGAGAGCGTCAGACGGAAATGGCACTTTCCATTAGAGTTTAAATTGTAGTTATAACGTGATGAGTGGAACATGGTAGATGATTTAACCTTTAACCTTGCTCCTGATAGTTTTCAAGTCGTTGAATTTTTTAAGTAATCCGTTTTCAGAAAATGTTTATTTTAAACCATGTGCGAAACAGATCAACGAAAACCCACTAAAATATTCATTGAAAAGTCAAAAATTGATTTGTAGAGTCATAAAGCTAAGTAAGCTGTGAGTAAATTGTAGAATTCTGTACGAATGCGCAGTTTGTGCTTTATGACCGACATGACAATTATTTTTAAGTTGACATATACAACTTTACATTAGTATCTCAATAATAAATCAGTCAGATATCACTGTATACCAACAAAAAGATAGAATTTTTTCGCTACTGAAACTTTAAGCTCAGTAAGAAACAATTGATTATGATAATGAAATGAATATTACATGAATATTGATAAACTATTATAAACTTAGACTACATCAGATCAACTGCTATTAGCATAGTTAAGTTCCTCCATTTGTTCTTGAGAGAGAAAAAAAGAATGGTAATAAATCCGGGAAGCAATGTTTTGTACTGTTTTTATCTATAAACCTTAGTAGAGCCATGACTTTACCGAGAAAAAATATTTATACTATTAAACAAGAAAACTGATTGTAGAAATGTCACGCACGCGGACATAGAAAAAAAAGGTGTTTTTTTAATACGCATCTCAGTGTTAAGCACTTATATATTGCTACCCTCAATTATCTATGTGGATATCGTTCGATGGAACGATAAAAACCTGGGAGCCAATCAAAATTTGGTGTTGCTATATTTAGATCAATAGTTAGAGAGTGGGATTTGAGTAAAAAAAAAAAAAAAAAAAAAAAGGTGCCGTATGATCTCATCGTCTTCAAATATAATAAAATCAATTGGTGGTTTAGCACCATCGATACATGCAAATTGAAGAAAGTGAAAAAAAAAAAAAATCGTTTAAAACTTTTTCCACAAATCTGGACCCGTGAGCTGTTGATTATTTATTTTTTATTTTTTTTTTATTTTTTTTTTATTTTTATTTTTTTTTTTTTTTTTTTTTTTTTTTTTTGTAGAAGAAATTAACAATTTCGTTAATAACCTTTTTTTTTTCTTTTTTGACAAGTCTTACATAAACTTTAGATTTTCAACTTTCCTGATGGCCTTTATATTTCAAAACTGCTTTATTATTATTATTTAACCAAAATATCAATACTTCTGTTTAATTTATTTTATTTTTCGAAATTCTAGCCGTTAAAAGCTATACATTTAGATGGATTTCCACAAAACAGCTTGCAGCAATTTTTCTTCAAATACCATCACTGTTCTTTTTTTACACATGTACCAGTATTTCATGTTTTCATGTAACGTTTTTGTGGATATATTTAGAACACTCACAAGCTTAGTATGTACTTTACCAACATGCTGCTCATAACTATCAGTCCAATCCAAGCAAAAGAATGATCAATATGTAGAAGCTAAGGGTATCTTATTGGATGAAAATTTTATTATCATTCTACAGTTAGAGATAGAATAAAATAATTTTCTTTCAAGAGAAATCAAATATAAACTATTTTAGTAGGAAAGCTAGAGCAAGAATAATCTTCAGCTCAGGTTTTTCCAATACCAGCTATTTTCAACATTTCGGCATTGGTAAAATTAAGGACTATTCCAATCTTGAAAGTATTGAGATGCATTGCTTGATTTCTGAAGTTATTTTTGATCAATCTGGTTTATATGTAAGCTACCGGATTTTGTCTAGAAGAAGGATGTAATACATAATGATTTGGTACATGCGAGGAAAGGCTGAGACCATGTTATGAGATTGTGTGCCACTGAAAATAAAATTCATACGTCATTGATATTGATTGTTACGAGTCAAATAAATGACCAAAAATAATAACTTTATCATCTATTCAAAACGGCTTTAACTGTCAAATGATAATTATCATGAAGTTCTTTCTTTTTATTTTGGTCTGAAAACGTCACCACGAGGTTATACATCACTTTAGCACATTATAAACCTTTTGGAGTATTTACGGAATGATTTAAGTTTCGTTGTCTGCTTTTTTTGAACTTTCTAATAGATGACTAAATAAAACCAAATTTTTGACTTTTTTTTTTTAAAAACAATATTGCGAATTTATTTATTACTGTTTCGGTGGGTTCGAGATGTACACATTCGAATCTAATCAAATCTTCATATCTAGGTTTTGGACTATATGTATTATCAAAATTTATTTAAAAAAAAACATCATCTTCGTGAAAACAAATGAGTTTGTTTTTTTTGTCAAGTAAAAAAAGGATGCTAAAAAGCTCATGGTTATTTTAGACTCATTTATTCCCCAAAAACACAAATGAAATGCGGGATTAGAAAATTCCAGGCACAAATGTTTTCAGCGTTGACATTGGTAGAAGATAGAACTTCTAATAGTATGAAATAATTATGGTAGACAACATTTCCAAAGACAATTAAATGCCTACAACATACATTAGAACAAAAAAGCTTTTTGGTATTTAACCAGAAAGATGATCAAGTGACAACTCAAAATTAATGCGTTGCTCGCATACATACATATATATTCATATATGCAGCTGCTCAGTCAAATCACAAATGCACACACTTAACCATAATCTTCTGCTTTTGTAATTGTACAGTCTTTTGTTCTAAAAGTTTTTTATTATC
>QVTG01000529.1:0-11339 GCA_013305925.1 Geotrichum reessii
TTATTTATTTATTTATTTATTTATTTATTTATTTATTTATTTATTTATTTATTTATTTATTTATTTATTTATTTTTTAAATGATATAACAATGCAATTCTTATTATCGCGATCCTTTGTATTTTTGAAGTAGCTCAAAACCTAACCCTTAATAATGACAGCAAAAATATCAAAACGTCGTCACAATTACAACCACAACTTTCGCCCACATTGACTGCATCGATCTTTTTTTTAAGAACCATGTACAATACTCAGCACCAAAGTTCTTCATCTAATCAGCAGTCTGCGTCGCTGCACCATCAACATGCTGACAACGCGACGGACTATTCGGAGTTCAACCTAGTTTCTATAGCGGCTGAGGCTTCAGGAGCAGTCGATGTCTCTCTTGGTCGAGACCTTGAAAAAATTCATGAATCGATTGACGATTTAGAGTCCCAAGCTTTCGAGTCTTCATATGAACGTAGCGGGCCCTCAACCAGTGGGAATGACGGCGCAGCAGTCGTACGCCAGGGAAGTTTGGTAGCTAATGCTTCTATTCCAGATAGTCGTGTCAACGCGGTTAATACAGTTGACGTAAACTGCGCGACAGTGAACCAGCACGAAACCGTGGTTAGTGAGGGAACGCGTACACACAGTAGTAGTCACGCCAGTACGCCTGCAGATGATATTGCACAGACAACGACTGCGCTTATGGAGATGGCACAGTCGTCTTTGAAGGCTAAAAGAGCGTGCCAGTTTTGTGGTAAGACGTTTTCGCATCCGGGTTCACTTGGCAGACACCTCGATCTTAAGCGCGGCACACGGCTACACCCTGCAGATCAAGTTGCGTTAATTCGAGCGGATGTAAAGCGTCGTGGTGATGCAGTCGAGATAAAATCACGGCGTGCAAAGCGTGCAAAGATGTACAATTCGCGCGAAGATGTGAAAGAGCGCGCTCGCACCCGACGTCGAGAGCGCGAGCGGATGGATCGTGCGCGTGGAGTGGCTCGACAAAGGTTCATTGAACGCATTGGAATGCCGTCTCTACCGGCCCATCCATCATTTGCATATGTCGTATTGTACTTTTTGCCGCCTGCACAATGGCCCCACGATCCGCCTACCGCGCAAACTTATCATCAATTGGAACAAGCACTGCAACCTCTGCAAGGTGTGGATATGAAAATGTTTAACGACTATGTTAACAAGGTGAACGTGGCGTTTGAGCAATGGAGTGTTATGAACAAACAGTCAAAGATGGAGATTTGGGCGCGCGAGCAGCGACGCGTGGCCGAAGCTGCTTTGGGGTCATTATCGTTGTACGATTTAGGGTCGCGTGAAATCTGGCTTCGTTTGGAGGAGGGGCGTGTTCTTGAAGCTCTTAACCTTGACGCGCAGCGCGAGGATGAGGCACACTTATCTGACCACAGGAAGGTTACGAAAGACGGGACTGACGGAGAACAGCAAGACAATTCAACCATTGTTCATGACATGTCAACGCGCATGAACACTCATGCGGATGAGGTAACGGCTTCTTCAGTGTTTTTGCCCGCATCAGGAATTGTCAGCGATCAGGTGGGAGATGCTGTACTGGATCCGGAGATAACAAAACACCCTTCTTCACTTCCTCAAAAGTCAGCGGACACCGAACTTGAGAGCCTGATATCAGATCAGGACACTACTGTGATAATGAACATGGAGTAGAACAATGTATTAATCATAAATAACCAAAAACAAATAACAGAAAAAAGATTTTTAAAGAAAACAACAGCAACACAAAAGCAGTTTACACAACCTCCATGAGGTACTGATTTAGGCGGCGGTCAAAAATCTCACAACGAACAGGCATGTCCATCTGATAAAATGGATTCTTCATGACATAATCCGCAAACAATTGATACACCTTCTCAAGTACGGTATCAGGCGCCAGCTGCTTAAGATCAGTTATCAGAAGAAACTTGATACCTGTCAATGTTTGAAAGCAGTGTAGAGCAACTTTACCTGTTTCAACCATAGTGATTCCCGAAGATGACGGTAACGGAGAGATCCGAGAGGATATGGCATGGATACTATGGAACGTACCAGCTAGAACCAGATAGTCATTTGTTGAAAGCTTGTTCAGACCAGGTTTAAAGTCTTTCTATGAAACTAGAAGTTAGCATGAACTATTAAACAAAGAATAAATAGACTGAAAAAATATATACCTGGTATATTAAACCACCGGCTTTGTTGAGAATGTAAAGAGACTGGACGCCCATAATTATGCTGGCAATGAAGATGTTAAGTGTTGTTCGGTAGCAGTGGTTTGGGAAATCAAACCTCCATCCAAAAACAAAAAAAAAAAAAAAATATGAATATATCCTATTTTTCGATTTTTTTTACATCAAATTTCTCCATGATTAAGACTTTTATCCTTTAACAATGCACGAAATCATTCATCTTTCGTTGTCTGCACAGGCTAACCACTTGACAACTCACTTTTATAATGCACAGGATAGCTATTTTGTTTATGACGATCGTAAGGTGTCGCATGTCGACCCTACCGTGCTGTTTCGTGCGGGTATTGGCTCCGACGGGCACACAAGCACATTCACACCACGTGCACTAATCTGGGACATGCGTGGTGGTTACGGCTCTATGAAAAAGAACAATGCACTTTATTCCGATGGCTTTGATGGAAATCATGACGAAAATAGTGCCGTCAACGCTCTTGTCTGGGACCAGGGCAGCAAGCCATTGAAAGTGATCCAGGAAGATCAGGTGGCTGCAAACGATTACCAACAGGCACTTGATACTGGAAAAGACGTGTTAGCAAAGGCGGCAGGGTTAACACCAGAAACCACTCGCTATTGGTCCGACTACGGCAACATCTACTACAACCCCAAGTCCTTTCATCAACTCAAAAACTGGGAGTATGATCCGGTGCAATTTCCGCGGGGTAAGCCTCGTGGAGAACAACAAAATGGAGGCCGACAGTTTGTAGGCTACGAGACTGGAGAAACTGAATATACTGAGATAAATGACAATAGTGAAGACGCATATCTTGAGTATGTCTTTCGACCTGCACTCGAGGAGTGCGATAGTCTTAGTGGCGTCACGATTTCGACGGAAGCAGATTCTGCATGGGGTGGTTTTTCAGCAAAAATTTTACAAGAGCTCCGTGAGGAATACATTCCCAAGACTTCGGTATTTACCTGGGCAATCTATGACAGCAAAGTTGGAGCGAAGATCGACCACACGACAAGTTACAAGAACATCAAGCAATCTCGCCAGCAAGTGCTTTCACGGATCCAAACTACAACGGCACTGGCACGAGACTCAACCTTGTTCATACCGATTTCAAAGCCACAAACAAGTATTTTGAAAAATTATGACGCTGAAAGCAATTGGCACTCAGCAGCTCTACTAAGCCTGCCATTTGAGACTATAAGTGTGTTGTCAAGTTTGCGTTTAGAGAAGCGTATATCGATGCAAACTGTGGCAGAGAATCTCCAGGGTGGAAGCACTCGAAATATTGTATCTCATACAGAAGCTGCTATTGTTGGGCCCTTGCCGTCTTCACTGGCAGACTTACACAAACGAAAGAAAATGATGTTTGACTACTCTGGGTCTGTGTTCCACGACATAAATGCCAATACACCGCATTACTTTTCTAAGCTGGGAACTATTCGACCACCCAGTTTTCTTGTGGATTCACAGATGTACAGTCTTTCTCTTGACCCTGCTACTGCACATCATATGTTATGGGAAGAACTCTTTAAACCAAGTCAGCTTCAAAGTGATGGCACAGCCCAGGCGCTTTTGACCGAACTTAACTGTCAACAACCCTTTTCGCTTCAAAAGTCTTTTCCCGCAGGTGCACTGGATCTTGATACTAGCGACTCTGTGTACGTGTCGCTCGGCGTCACGACGGCGCCGCGGCGACAGTTACTTGAAATGAACACATTTGTGTCAAAGTTTGTAAAAACCGCGGATGAGGGTCGCGACGAGCTGAAGGAGGAGACAAGCGAAATGGCAGAACAGTACGAATGGGGCTGGGAAGAAAGTGAAGAATCAGATGAAGACTAATTTATTTACCAGTACTCTTTGTATATAACAGTCATAAATATGTATTTAATCAATTGTTTTTTGTTTTTTTTTGGCAATTGACAGTATGATAACAACTTGAAGATATAATGTAAAATGTTGAAACATAAAACTTAGATCTTATTAAATCTAGTAGAAAGAGTAGATCAGAAACTTTTTCTCCCAAATGGAGTTCACAAACACTTCAAAACACTAATCGCAATGTCAAACAAGCTGATCGCCAAATCGTTAGTCACTATTATCGGCACTACTGGTGTCGGTAAGTCACAGGTAGGTAATTGTCTAAATGGCTTTTTTTAGATATATATTGAACTTTTATTCATTATATTTTATTTATTCTTCTTTTGCTCTAACACTCTGGTTTCTTTAGTTCAGTATCGAGCTGGCCAAAGCGTTAAATGGTGAAATCATTAACGCTGATAGCATGCAAATCTATTCGGACCTGCCGCAGATCACGAACAAACATCCGGTGGCGGAGCGTGCGGGGATTTCGCATCATCTGCTGGGCCACGTTGGGTGGGAAAACAGCGAGTACACTGTCAAAGAGTTTGAGCGTGAGGCGTTGAGCAAGATTGAGGAGATTCAGGCGCGTGGCAAGCTGCCAATCTTAGTGGGCGGAACGCATTATTATAACCAGGCGGTAATGTTTAAGAATTCGACTATTGGCAATGGCAGCGATGTGGAAGATGGGTTGAGTGAGAAAACCTTGACAGAGAAGCAACTAGAGATCTTGAACGGACCTAGTGCAGGCGTGTTGACCAAGCTGCGGGAGGTCGATGTCGACGTTGCTAACAAATTTCACCCAAATGATACGCGGCGGATTCGACGTGCATTGGAAATTTACTTCCAGACGGGTCAACGACCATCGGATATATACGAGGCGCAACGAACTGCTACTGACGAAGACGAAAAACTGAGCTTACGGTTTGATAAGACACTTGTGTTTTGGGTGTGGTGTGAGCAGTCAGTGCTAAACCCGCGGTTGGATACCCGTGTAGATGTCATGTTGCGTAACGGACTACATGATGAAATTCGAGAACTATTTCATTATTACACTGCGCACCGACCGGAGAAACTAGGCGGCGTATATCAAGTTATTGGATTTAAAGAGTTTCTTCCTTGGCTGGAGGCTGGTGGTGATGTGTCTGCCCAGCAGCCGGCAGAAGAACAAACAGACAAGTCGAATCGGTTATTGCAAGAGTGTATTGACAAAATGAAGCAGCGCACGCGCAAGTACTCAAAACAACAGACTAAATTTATGAAAAACACACTTATGCCTAAGCTTGCGGAGATGGTTGAGCAAGACCCCTCACGCACAGACATTGCGGCGGCGGTACTTGACGCGACTGATCTCTCGCAGTGGGACAGCACTGTAGCCAAGCGCGGCATAGAGATTGCAAAAGCCTTTCTCATGCCTCAAGACAATGCATCTGCTACTGTTGACCATTTTTTTGCAGACACGCCCGAGCTGCGAAGTCTTTTGGTGACGCCAAAACAATTTACCAAAGACCAATGGCAGAACTTTACGTGCGATACTTGTGTGGATCCGATCACAAAACAGCCCGTTGTGGTGGTAGGCGGTGACCGCTGGGCTGTTCATCTAAAAAGCCGAAAACACCGCAATGCGGTCGCGGGAAGAGCCAAACTTGAACATAACCGCGTGCAGATGGAGCTGCGTCGCAAGCGACAGCTGGAAGAGGCAGCCGATTCGTCAGAGCAGCACCAACGCGACGACGGTGGTGACGAAAAGCGACTGGCGGCAGAAGTTCGACCACAAGACATAGAAAGTAAGAATAGCACTATGTGATAGTCAAAAAAAAAACAAAGAAACATAAAAAATAAGACAATAAACTAATTGGGTCTTCATGAAGGCTTGTTTATTGGGTTTTTAGACATAAATACTAGCATTAAATGATACTGTAATTAAATATAACATAAAGAAAATTGATAAGATATTATTTCTTAATTTATTGCATTCTACTCGCTTTTGTAACATGATTCAAATTGGTAACCAAATTTGGTTGATTGAGATTGAGCGTGTCATGGTAAAAAATTATTCTCAATACCTGGTATAATTTCTTTGTATATACGTATCTTTGTCATTATTTTAATTATGTACATATAACTATAGGATTAATAGAGACAAATGTTTTTTGACTTCAATGTCTTCTTTGTATATATCTTTGTTATTATTATTTTAATTATGTAATTATGTGATGTAAGGACAATAAACAGATTTTCTATCTAATGATGGGATGTAAGAGCAATAAACAGATTTTCTATCTATCTACCTGGTATATTTTCTACGTATTTGCTCTTAAGACATAGCATGGGGTTTGTGTGTGTAAGCTCTAATGTTGAAATGAACGTAATAACAATAAAAACAGAGAAAAGGGAAGAAGGTTTGATATTTGATACCGTTAAACGAGCCAAAGCATACTTGTGTATAAGCCCCTGATCCACTTTCTTTTCTCATTCAATAGAAGCTCTTTTTTGAATACCTTTTCACTATCATTATTGTGATTAGTCTATTACCCTCACAGCTGATTATGAGTTATACTATAAAGAATATATTAAGTAAATTCAACTAGAGTTATGCCATTTGTAGGTGGCTGAGCAGTAAACAAATCTACTTCAATCGCTTCGTTGGCGCCGAACCCTTCACGATCTAAATCCGTGTGACAAGGAAAACCCGACAGGATAGTCACTGTAAGTCGCTACTTCTAGTCAGCGAACAGGGCTGTGAAATCTTGGTATGCTATGTTGTTGAGATGACCATATGTACCTTTTTACTATTATTAGATAGAAAATCTGTTTATTGTCTTTACATCACATAGTTACATAATTAAAATAATAATAACAAAGATATACAAAGAAGACATGGAATTCAAAAACATTTATTTCTGTGAGACTTTAAAATTAGCGTTCTCAGAGCGCTTTAGGTTTTTCAGGCATTCGATGGCGCCGAATTCTCCATGAAATAACACATGTGCTGAGGGAAACCTGGGATACATAACACCTGCTGGACTGATAACAGAGATTGACACACAGTAAAACCTTAACAAGCTGCTTTACTATCATTATTATCACTTTTTCGTTCAATAGAAATATTTTCAGTAAAAGAACAAAAAAAAATAGTGTTCAAATGAAATTCCCATACCGATAGGCACAACTCTCACAATCGGAATGATGCACAAAATGTGTTATTTTCTCCATACAATTGTGCTCACAACACAAAAAAGATTTTAAGGTTTTAGTAGATTGTTAGATACCTGAAAAACGTCAAAGAAAGTTTACATAACTTCAACAAAACGTGTATACAGAAATTCCTTGTTAAGAGTATCTAATTAAGGCGGCAGAACTTGTTACCTATACTGAGGGCTTTCACATAGTGAAGTATGGCATTTTATGTATTACATAATTACATGTATCTATGATAATTTGTGTATTTTTGACTTTTATCGATCTTCAACCTGAAAATCTGCCAATTTTGTGTACTCTTATTAAGAATATATAACGGTGGTACTCTTATCGAGATAATTCTGTACTTCCGTGCTAATTCATTTTTATTATGAATACCAAGAATAATCTCTTCCTGAAGTTTCGGATCTCTAAAAACTTGATCACATTGACCGCACTTATCCCTGCTGCAAATCACAATCATAACAATGAGTCAACAATCTACCATTGAAACCAGTAGGCTATTAGCTGTTTGTGCCTACTATAAATCACTTTCTTGATCAAATAAAATTTAAAACTACTTTACAAAGGCTTTAACTGGTCACAAACAAAAAAACCAAAAAAGGTAAAATTTTTGGCTAAGAGCAACTTCCAAATAATACTAAAAAAAGAATTTCTTGCATCCAAGTGTTTGAAGTAAAGCAGGTTGGCGGAAACAAACGTGTTTTGAATGGGTTTGTGCTTGCGAGCGACGTTCAAAAAAAAAAAGGGAGAAAAGGTAGGTCTAGACGGATATTTAGCTTTTTTTCTTATACGACATGTAATTAGCTACTGTATAGTGTGAATTTGATTACGTATCATCTCAAGGAAGCAATAAATCTTACAACTACGGCTCTCATAACACGGTTCATCTGTATACCTTTACTCCAAAATTTACTATTTGTAAGCATTATTTTAAACAAGACATTAATGACGCAAGTCCTTTTTTTTTTTTTTTTCTCTAAAAGGAAAAGAAACTTGGGTCCGACTTTGAAAACAAAATCAATGCTACTGAAAAAAACCAAGCCTTTCCACTTTTATTTATGAATAAAAGCCTTTATTCTTTGTGTGTCTTTAACAATTGAATAAAAAACTCATCCTCAGCAGATGAAAAAAATAAAAATAAAAAATGAATAAGATGATACATAAAAATGATAAAGACATATAACAAATCTAAATGTCAAAAAAAAAAAAAGATTTTTACACAAGAACCGCACAGACTGATGCCAAAAAGACTGCCGCACAAAGCAGGGCTGACACTGGCGAGGAAGTTCTGATGAAAGGTGTAGCCCCGGGAGCAGCACCTGAGCTGCTTTGGCTAGACGATGCCGACGCTGTTGCACTGCTCGTGCGAGAGGCAGTGTTACTAGCACTTAATGAGGTTAGTACGAAAGTCTCAACCCCACCGTCTGATGCGGTCGTCAAAACGGTTCTCACGCCACGGGTAACTGACTGTAACGAAATACCAGAAGTGGCAGAGTACATTGAAGCTGGAGTGGCAGAAGGAATGGTTGACACAATTGCCTCAATGTTCGAGTCCGTGGCATTGGGGACGGCCTGAGCAAGCGCAATCTGATCGTTTTGCAAGTCGTACACAACGTAGGCATTACGCAAAAATGTGTCGCCGAGCAATGCAAACTTATAGTTGGTAGGTAAAATACCAATAGCGCAAACAGGGTCGCCATTATTAAAGAGTGCTGGGCCGCGTCTAGTTCTCACAGGCAGCAGCAGACTACTAAATGGAACCGTAATTTTGGCACCGTTGAAATTGTAGTCAAGAGATCCTTCAAGGTTGCATGACTGAATGTAATATCCAAGCTGTGCATTGTAAGCAGCACCAAAGGCATCAAGAATATCACTAGCAATGTTTACAGGAAAGTAGGACAAAGAAGTGCCTGAATCAAGTAAAGCCTCGATGGTGTTTGACAAAATCTCTTCACTATTTCCGCCAGAAGTGATCTTCAGCGAGCTGAATGCAATGGTAAAAGATGTAGGCTTTGTAGCACTGGGAGATGATTTGAGCACAGGAACTGACACAAGACTACCAGAGTACTTAGCGTGGTCAACACCACCAAACAGAATGTTTCCTTCATTAGATTTAATGTCGTTAAGCCAAAGAGAATAGGCAGGTGTGTTAATGGCTCCGGACTGTGCAAGACGCACGGGAAGATTGGCGTAGCTGTAAGGTTTTGGAAGTGACATAGTGGCCTCGTTGTTTGTGTAGCCAATACCGAGAACACCCATAGTCGAGTTAGTAGTGAGACCAAGACCGAATGACATGTTAGCAATTTTCTCGCCCTGAATGGTAAGGGTGTCCATACCCCAGTCACCTTCTGCGACGGTGCCGTCGCCGTATTTGATAAAAAAGTTGGAATTGTTGCGAATGTAGGTAGAGGAGTCATCAACGGTAAAAACACCTGACGTGGAACAGTCAAAATAGTTGTTGCTGCTAAGCTGAGCAGAATTTTGGGCACAATAGCGGTTGTTGTTACCAATAACCCACAGATCAGAGCTACCGGTGTCAATTAGAAGATTAAATTTTTGTGGCGGAGTTCCGAGTTCTATTTCAACGTTGTAATAAGTGTAGTAGTTATCGAGAGGAACCGATAGAGTTTTGTCACGCTTCTGAAGCAACTGGTCATGACCGCGGGACTCATATCCACGAGCAGCCGTGAACCCAATGTGAAGAGTGCCATCAGGAGAATCCTTTTTAGCAACAAAACGAGCGGTTGCGAGTGCCGAGAGAGAAAGAAGAGAAAGTAACTCAAGTTTCATGAGGAAGATTATGCTGTGTAAAGGGGGATTCTTCTGTGCGGTAGAATATATATAAAAAATAACCTAAAGGAAGAAGAATGAAGGAAATATGGTTTTGTTACCAGTGGTGACCAATTGCAACTTGTATTCTCTGTAAAAAAGACACAGGATGAAGGAAGAATATTTTTTAAAAAAAAAAAAAAATAAATAAAAGGAGGATGAGAAAAAAAGATGGCAAGAAACCTGCCTCAGGTATTTATAAAGAAACACAAGGATGTGAAAAATAAAACAGGCTTATAGCAAAATTAGAGTTGACATTTCTTTTTTTTATTGTCATTAATGTTATGGTTGGTGCCAACCTTAGAACTTTTACTTTATGCTCCGCCTGGCTTTCAAAATAACGATTTTGAGGACCGAACTAATACCCAATGCCATGACACTATTCTCATTGTAGTTAGTCTTACTTTGACGGTTTTTTTTTTTTTTTTTTTTTTTTTTTTTCGCTACTCTATTTTAATAATACCTTTACTTTTTTTGATTTCTTTCCTTGGAACAAATTAAACGAGAACGACAATCATTTAACGGCCATTCTTTCTGAACATTGCTATTGTCGAGATACTGCCAAGTTAACCAATGTTCTTATTACTCAAAAAATAATATTGTTAAAGCAATAATTACTACTCTTGAAACACAAAGTGTTGACGGCAGTTTTTTTTTATTTATTTTTTTTTCATTTATTTATTTATTCTCGCTTGTTGGTATTATTAATTCCCGCGACTGCGAGCGCAATATCATGACTGCAATTGGTTAACCTGTTCAAACATTTAAACATACGTAAACTTCACATTTGAGGACCCGAAGAAGTTAAACTCATGACGCCGGTTCTCAGGAATCTAAGATTCACATGGATTTAAGATTAAAAAAAATGATGACGACACCGGCTGATACTAATCTTTTTTGTATATATACAAAAAACTTTTTTTAAAGTAGATTTTTAACACCGCAGGTAAAACTGTTTTAACAAACTCATTAAAAGTTTCCCAATAGGTTTCATCTTCAGACTCAGCCATAAAAATGAATTTCGAAGGCTTCTTTTTATGTTCGAAAAAAAAAATGCCTCGTTGCCCTGTACTGGCTTGAAAGAAAACACTAATAATGGTAATAGTAATAGTAATAGTAATAGTAATGATAATAACAGTAATAGTAATAATAATAGTAATAATAATAGTAATAATAATAGTAATAATAATAATAATAATAATAATAATAATAATAATAATAATAATAATAATAATAATAATAATA
>QVTG01000053.1:0-51795 GCA_013305925.1 Geotrichum reessii
TTATTATTATTATTATTATTATTATTATTATTATTATTATTATTATTATTATTATATTATTATTATTATTATTATTAGTATTATTAATAAACATCTCTTACAACTTTGCATGATAGCTTTGAAGCTGTACGTGTAACGGAGTTAGTATGACGAGCTCAACTGCTATTGGTTACAGCTAATTGTTAATGCTTATGCTTAATATTGAAATGTACATTGTTAGGATGCAATAAGATTTTTTGAATTGATCTCTGCTTGTTAATAGTTAGTAAGAGGTTGATGATGGCCCCTCCGAAAAAAACTATTTCTATACAGTAGAATCTCGTGAGAGTCAAACAAATGGAAAGCATTGATGATAACAAGTACTGAAGTAAGAGACCACCTTAAAAACATCAAAAGTATAATCAAGACAAAAAACCTTAAACAGCATTGCAGAAGCCGAAAAGCACTATGTGCTGTGCATCACGAGCTGAGTGGCAGAAAGATTATGACAAGTTGGGTGAACTTCGGCAATACCACTCTTGCACTCAACGGTATTTATATAACAGTAAGTACGCCAACCCACTGAAACCATTCATGGGGACTGGGCCTCGCCATACCCTTAGCAAGTTGTTCCAGCTGCAAGAAAGTCATGATGCTCTTGTGAAGTATTTCCAAACTATGCGTATTACTGAGAGAGATTATACCTGCGAACGTGGACAGCTGGAAACAGTTGAACACGTTCTTAAGAAATGCCCTCTGCATCCTGTGGAGCGTAGCTTCTTGAAGCAAAGTTTTTCCGAAACTTGATCTAAGAGTTCTACTTGATGCAAAAAAAGGCCTTGGAGCGGTAATCAAGTTCTTGAACTCATTACCGCAACTTCTTTGCTGATGGCTTGCTTAATTAGAGCAGTTTGTTAAGGTTTTACTGTGTGTCAATCGCTGATATCATTTAAGCAGGTGGTATGTATCTCTTTTTATTTTTTAGCACGTGTTATTTTATGGAAAATTCAGCGCCATCAAATGCCTGAAACACCTAAAACGCACTGACAGCACTAATTTTAAAGTCTCATAAAGACAAATGTTTTTGACTCAAATTTCTTTTTTGTATATATTGATGATCTATTTTAATTATGTAACTGTGTGATTTAAGGACAATAAACAGAATTTATATCTATCGAGAGAGATCATTACTGCGAAATGAACGATCTTTTTTAATTTCAATGCCTTTTTGTACGTATATTTTTGTTACTATTATTTTAGTTATATACCTATCTTATGTAAAAACGATGAAAAGATTTGTCATTTATTTACTTGAACAGAAAAATTTGAAAATAACAGTATTTGTAAGCGGAGTTCTGTATGAGACTCTTGGATTTGCGGAGAATTTTGATTGATGTGTTGAACATTTACCACGTAAATGTATTACTTCTTATATTCTAAGTCATATTTTGAAATAAATTCGTTGTGTTTTAAAAAGGTCGGAAATAGCCATTTTCTGATTTTAAACTCCAAAAGTAATCATATTTCTGTAAAAAGGTCAAAAATAATTAAAACTCAAAATAAATGTTCAAAAGTAACAACTTTTAAGTAAATAAGGGCCAGATCTAACAATTTTTGTACGATTAAATGTCAGAAATAACAATATTTTAGTAACAAAATGTCAAAAGTAACCACTTTCTAAATATTAATTGTCAAAACTATCGACTTTCATACAACTAACTTTCAAAAATAATCATTTTTAAAACTTTGGGTTCAAAACTAGCGACTTTCTAAAAGTTAAGTTCAAAATTGACCACTTTCTATCAAAAGTGGTTATTCTTGAAATTAAATTTTGTAAAAGCGTTACTTTTGAACTTTAAACAATGAAAAATGATTACTTTTGGACTCAAAAATTTGCAAAAACCAGATTAAAAAAAAAGTTATTTTTGACATTTTGTATCAAAAAAATCGTCATTTTTGACCCCCTTTCATTGACAAATTTTTTTGAACATTGTTTTCTATTTATCAGAACAAATTAACGTGAATTTGTAAAAATCGCGATATTTTAATCAACTGTCTTTTTAAATTATTGTGATCAAGAAAATTTATTCATTTATTTATTTATTGTTTCATATTTTTTTTGTCTGGTATTATAGGTCTAGTATAACACCTGAGGACACTACTAGGAACGCGCCCTACACCCACGTGACATTTATTTCCGATATTTTTTTTTTGAAAGATTCAAGGGGGACGTTGTTAAATTTCAACCGGATGGTTTACTTACAAATAATATAGCTGAGAAAAAAAATAAGTACAGCGTCTAATAGCGGAAGACATGAAGATTAATATCCAGTATACCACGCTCCTGCCTCAATGACTGCGTCCAGCCTCCCTTCAAGGAATTCAATCAGGGTGTCAATTTTTTCCTGTTCCAAGGCATCCCAGGCTTTGTGGAGACCATCGCAAAAATAATTATGCCTGATCTGATTTTTTTTCATGGCAGCTAGTTCAGGGAACATACTGTTCAGTTTCCGCTTTAAGGCCGCCCACACATTTTCGATCGGGTTCAAGTCGGGAGAGTAAGGCGGTCAGTCGATTACCCGAATCTCGGACCAAGTCAGGAACTCCCGGGTGTCCTGAGAAGTGTGAACAGAAGCATTCTCTTGCTGAAAAAGTTGTCCAGGCTGGTAAACAGAAAACAATTTAGCTGTCAAAGCGTTTTGATAGACCTTAGAAGAGATTATTCTCTCTTCACCATTCTCATTGAAAATGTGGAGACCAGTTCTCCCCCCTTTCCAGATTCCAGCCCAAACCATGAGAGAAATCTTTGATTTCTTGTTTGTAACAACAACAAACTCCTTCAGGTACTTCTGTTTAGGCATCCGGAATACCCACACGTCCTTGGACGCCTGGCTGCTCTTCACAGAACACTTGTCAGAGAATATCGCGGTTTTGAGGCCTCCGTCGGCCTTCCATTTTCGGGCAAATTCCAGCCGTCGGGCCGCCAGCCCTTCGGTGAGCAAAATTCGATGTCGGGCCTTTCACTCCCGACGGTTATTTTCGCATAAATAGCGTTTTATTGTCCGGTCCGAGGCCGTCAGACGGCTGAAGGCCCGGAGCTCAGCGATCTTGATGAATGGGTTTATTTCGATCTGGCGGTCAATGAATCGCGTGTCTCTCTCAGTGAGCAATCGAGGCCTCCCAAGTCGCGGCATTGCTGCAAAAGATTGAGTGTCTTCAAAGTTCCTTATGGTGTCAGAAACAGTGTTCTGTGCAACCCCAAAATGCTCGGCTATGCAGGCCTGTCTCTGCCCCGCAATGTACATATGATATATTGCACACCTGATTTCTGGGGCCAGGTGCAGGCAAGGCCGGCGGTTTGCGGTCAAAATGCTTCGTCTACGGTCCATAATGGTAAAAATTGTCAAAAGATATAAGTAAATGAAAGGGGGACAAGATCTCGGTTACAAAAAAAAAAAAAAATATTGGATTTTAATGTCACGTGGTAATAACATAGAATACTTTTAAACTTTATCAAAATCATCATAGATAGCAATAACAGTTCCTCCCGCAAAAGCCACACAATACCAGCAATATATTGGGGACTCTATTGGGAACTGCAAGGCAAAAAAGATTTAAAGCCAGCAAAGATGAGTTGGGACTTGACTGACACTTAAGTTTATGATTTGTATTTGTTTATGTAAGCCTAATAAATAACCAAATGATTTATAAAAAAAAAAAAAGATAGCAATAACACTTCAACATAACATTTATAAATTTAAATCAAATCATATAAAATTTTGACTATGGTATCTAAAGACACTGATCGTGAATATTTTATAAAATCGGCTTTTTCAGAAGCTAATTAGACAAGTTTGAATGCCGCTCATAGTCTTAGTGAAATTCCTCTAGCAACGTTATAGCACTGTCAGAGGGGAGCAACAGATATCCACACAGCAAAGGAAAAGATTCAAAAACTTTGTGAAAAGCAAGTAAAAAGTATTGTTAAACAGACTATTAATAGAGAATGTGTTTTTATGCCTGTTAGAAATCTGATGTTTGACAATTTGCAGAAGCTATAGCTCAGCATGGTGATGACTTGACCCCTTCGGTAAGGAATAAGTGGACCGCTTCATTAATCTAAACCCAAAACCCATATATCAAGATAAATCTGTCACAAAAAGTACAGCCTATCAGGAAGAGAAGTGTTAAAAAAGAAGATATTCGTGATCAATTTTCGGGGTTAAAAAGCGTCATGAAAAAATTGATGATCAATTCAAGCCGGATGTACATGTACAATGTTGACAAAATAGGCATTAGAGAGGGTTTTACCAAAAGCGGCAAAGTGGCTGTATCTGTCATTTCAAGCTCTTCTGAAGTACTTGAAAGTTATTTGAAAGCTTGAATCCCAATAATTGAATCTTGAAATGCTGCTGGTCGCCGCTTAACACCATTAGTAGTGTTTCTGAGAGAAAACCATCAAGCTCATTGGTTTGCCTAACATTTTCCTCATTGAAATCATACATATTTTTCTATTGCCTAGTCAAATTTCCAGGTTTTTAAAGAAAGGTTTGAAAAAGTGTTTTTGCCGAAAACTAAGCCTAGAGATTTTACATTGTGGTGTTTGTTAATTTTGGACCAACACAAGACTCACATTGACGGTGAATTAACATTCAAAACATTAAAACAAAAGGTCTGGCTTAGCTGGCTTTTTTTCACATTTATCGCATATCACACAGCCTCTTGACTTTGCTATGTTTGAGCCCTTGAAAGTATTTTATTACCAAAAAATACAAGGTTCGGCGCCATACGAAACCACATCATTACAACAGAAAGGTTTGTTTGGAAAATTCTATAAAGATGCTTTCAATAAAGTATTTACAGTAGAAAATTTCAAATCAAGTTTTTGGCATTCTGGGATTTCTCCTATTAATATTGATTGAGCTGTTAAAAATTGGCAGGCAGATCATCATTTACATCTCCAAAAAGTCATGCCAACAACACCAGAGTCTAAAGTAAGCCGCAGAAATAAAATTTCATTGATTTCTCAAAATAGCCAAGACGTTTATCAGCAGGCTGATGCAACTACGATGCCATCAAATTACAAAGATCCTTACTTTCGTAAATTTGTCAGTAATTGCGGCAAGCCAATCTATCAACGAAACATTGAAATTACTCTATTAAAAAAGAAGTTTGCTCTTTCAGAAAAACAAAGGTCAAGATGCATCTCTGCCGTTATAAAATTCATTTAGACCCCAATAAGATCTTTGGCACAGCCCAGGATATCATACCAGCTTGTGAAGCCCTAAAGAAAAGTTTTCTTGAGAAAGAGAACGCTAACACGCCCAAAAAGGCGAACAAGAAAAAATAAATGTAACAAGTTGGAGACAATACTACGGTCAAAAAATTACATGTTGATTCAAATTACTAGCTAATGTAATAGTTGAGATATAATTGATTGTTGTTAAGTAGTCATTTGTTTCATGATTCACAAATAAGGTTTCCATATTAGGGGGCGTTCCAAGTAGTGTCCTCAGACGTTATTTAATAAAAAACGACTTCAGTTGTCGATTATTTTTAGTTTTGGATTATGCAAAATTTCAATCAGCTTTCCTCAATTTCTAGTACTTGTCTATAGCTTTTGCTGCTTGAGTTAAATAACTTGCTACTCCTAATAAGCTATCCAAAAGCGACGTTGATGAATTATTCATGATAGTCAAGTAAATGGAAGGCATTGATAATAACAAGTACTAGAGTGAGACCACCTTGAAAACATTTGAAGTATGATTAAAATAAGAAAACTCGTAAAGCATTGGAAAAGCCAAAAAAACACTTTGCGCTGTATATACATCAAGTGTAACGAGGGACCTTTTAATTAGATGATATATAAGTATATACAATATATGATTGGCTATTAAGCTAAAAGACTATCTGAAAACAACGGTCAGACGATATCAGATATCATAAGTTAGTTGTCGGAGTTAATCCGTTAGGAGGTCTCAATCATATATGAGAAACTTGTTAATTGTTAAAACCCAGAAAGACCTTCTTGTTCATATACATATAATAGGGGACAACGCATTAAGGGACACTGGAGTCAATGCAAACAAAATAAATACCTAGAAGGTATAAATAACTAGAGGCCTAGTCTTACCTCGAAAGCTCACGAAAAGTAACTCGTACGCTGAACTTGAAGACAAATATAAAATATCCTCATCTTATACTAATATTGAGGAACCACCTGTGACTGTGGATATCAAGTAGACAATAAAAAGAAATCAAGTAGTAGAGTAGAAAATGTAAAGTATCAATAGTCATGATCATAATATGGATAATTATATCCAATAAGAACTAATTTTGTTAGATCAGCTGCGTTACATCAAATTTCATAGAAAAGAAAAGATAAAAAAAAAAAAAGGACTAAAACTATAATTATATATACATTTACTTATAAACATTACCGTATTAGGATTCAACTGGCTTATATCAACAGTCCAGACTTTTCATCTCAATGAAAGATACAACAAGCTATTAAGCCTGCAGTGTGAAACTAGCTTTCTATACGCAACCTCGCTACCTAATGATCACTTCATAAAAAGAATCTTTATCGACCTCGCATTATATAGTAACTAACAAACTTTCTATAGCGCTTCACAGATTTTCATTTAATTCAATCAAACTCACTTCATAAAATGTCATTGGATTCAAATTACAACAATTCAGCAAATCTTATCAGACCCAAATGATAAAAATTCAAGGAATACCACGGGTTTCAAAAATATAGACCTCAGTGTAGAAAATCTGTTTATTGTTCTTACATCACATAGTTACATATTTGACATAATAATAATAACAAGATATTTAAAGAAGACATTGAACTCAAAAAAACATTTGTGTTTATGAGACTTTAAAAATAGCGTTATCAGCGCGCTTTAGGTAATTCAGGCTTCAAATCGTGCCGAATTCTCCATAAAATAATACATGTGCTAATAGAATCCTGAGATACATAACATTTGACGGATTGATAACAGAAATTTGTTGAGATTTGGCAACAAGATTGACACACCTTACAACCTTAACAAGCTGCTCTGATCAAGCAAACCATCAGCAAAAACATTGCGGTAATGAGTTCAAGAACCTGACTATCGCTCCAAAACTTCTTGGTATCAAGCAGGATTCTTAGACCAAATCCCGGGAAAATTTTACTCAAGAAGCTACGCTCCACAGGATGTAGAGAGGCACTCCTTAAGGACGTTTTCAACTGTTTCCAGCTGTACACATTTGCAGTTATAATCTCTCTCAGTAATGCACCTCATTTAGAAATATTTTTCAAAAGCACCATGACCTGTTCTCAGCTGGAATAGCTTGCTAAAGGTATGGCGAGGCACAGTCTTCATGAATGGTTCCAGTGGGCTGGGGTCTTACTGTCATATAACTTTTGTTGCGTACAAGAGTAGTATTGTCGAAGTTTACCTAACTTGTCATAGTCTTTCTGCCACTCAGTCCGTGATATACAGCGTATAGTGCTTTTCAGCTTCTGTAATACTGTTAGAGCTTTATTGTCTCGATCATAATTTGAATGTTTCTAAAGTGATCTTTTACTTCAGTATTTGCCATCGTCAATGCTTTTAATTTGTTTGAATTTTATGAATAATTTATTAAAGTTGTCTTTGGGTAACTCACCACGAGTAGCAGGCTTTCCAACTCAAGTATCAGAGGATATCAACAAGCACCAGAAATTAGGAAAAGCTGATTCAAGCTTTGCATAATTCAAAACCAAAAATGATTGATAACTGATTAATTTATATATATAAACTTATAATACCAGGCATTAAAAGATGAAATGATAAATAAATAAAAAATTTCAATTACAATGATTTTGAACTATATGATGTAAGGACAATAAACAGATTTTCTATCTATCTATCTATCTACAATAATTTTCAAAAACCAATTGATCAAAATACTACGATTTTTGAAAGATCGCGTTAATTTGTTCAGATCTATAAAAAACAATGTTCAATAAATTGCAAATAAAAGGGGGTCAAAAGTAGTATTTTTTTGATGTAAAAGTTCAACAATAACCACTTTTGATAAAAAGTGGTCAATTTTGGAATTAATTTTCAAAAGGTCGCTAGTTTTGAACTTGAAAGTTGCAAAAATGATTATTTTTGATTATATGTTGTATAAAAGTCGATATTTTTGACAGTTGAAAATTGAAAATTGGTTACTTTTGACATTTTGTTACCAAAATATTGTTATTTTTGACATTTGATCATATGAAAGTTATTAGATCTGACTCTTTTTTACAAAAGGTTGTTATTTTTGACCTGTTTTTTTAAAAATGTCGTTATTTTTGACCTTTCTTTTACAAATATTGTTATTTTTGACCTTTTTTTTACAAATATTGTTATTTTTGACCCTTTTTTTTAAATGTCGTTATTTTTGACATTTTTTAAAAATGTTGTTATTTTTGACCATTTTTTAAAAATATTGTTGTTTTTGATCCTTTTTTAATAATGTTGTTGTTTTTGACCTTTTTACAGAAATATGGTTACTTTTGGAGTTTAAAATCAAAAAATGGCTATTTCTGACCTTTTTGAAAAGACAACGATTTTTTTCAAGATATGATTTAAAACATAGGAAATAATACATAGTTACCATATATGCTCAGCACATCAATCAAACTTGTCTAAAAATCCAAAAGTGGCATACATAAATTTGCTGACAAGTACTATCCTTCTCAAAACTTTTTGTTTGAGTAAATAGACAAAAAATCTTGTTTGCAGTTTCTACATAAGATATCATAACGGAACGACGATAATTTTAGATCAACAAAATATTGTTTTTGACAAGAAAAATAAACTCAATATCCGTTACTATTTCTCATTTATACAGCACTGCTCTACGGCATGGTGGAAGCTGAGGGGCTACAGATCACTGGAGTTGTCAAAGATATCACAATATACACAACAGGACGCACAGAGAGTAACATTTAGAGGATTCCTACAGCACTAAGTATAGTATGCAAGAGAGCAAAAATAAATGTTCACTGAAATAGATCTTGGCAATGAGCTGGTATTTATTCACTTTAACAAAAAAAATCTTTCCAAATATAGACGACATATCTCTGACCTCACTGGGCAGAGTAGAAAAAAAGGCACCGGACAAAAGGTCAAGCTTGTAGGAATTGTCCTAGATAAAAGGCTGGACTTCGAAGCCCATGTCAAAAATGTTGCTAAAAATGCCGGGCGACCACTCAAAGCGATGATTGTATCAGGCGGCACTATCCAAAAAGTATGGAGCGCGGACCTAAAATCAATGTACCTGGCATGCGTTAGGACAATAATGGAGTACATCTGCAAGGTTTGGCTGGACGAAAAGGTCAGGCAGATTAAAAGATTGAAGTCTATTCAGTACGAAACTCTTAAGAAGATAGCCGGGCCTATAAAGGCACATCTGGTAAGATTTTGGAGAAGCAGATGTTAGAAAATAGAGTTAACCACCACTATACAGACTTCCTATAAACAGGGAAGTTTGAAAGCTGTGTGGAGTATGTATATGAAATA
Source organism: Geotrichum reessii (assembly GCA_013305925.1). NCBI lineage: Eukaryota > Fungi > Ascomycota > Dipodascomycetes > Dipodascales > Dipodascaceae > Geotrichum > Geotrichum reessii. The sequence continues at coordinate 9,528 of QVTG01000053.1, forward strand.
ATAGATAACAGATTGATCAATCATGTAAAATACAAAGTAAACAAAAAGAAAAGTGGTTCATATAGACATTGAGAGATTACCCTGTGTAGCAGGTGTAATCGATACAATGGTAATATATGACTAAGCTTTGAATACCCGCGCAATCTACACTGATGTATGTATTGTCATTAAGTACTTTTTAACTGGTCAATACAATTGTGAATGCAAAGAGTTTGAAACTATACAACATTTCATTAAATATTGTCTCAAAACTTAGATTAAAAGACGAGCACTACTCAAAACGTAGCCTGACTTAAAACCTTACTAAGCTGCAGAGTACGCGGAAAGATCTACAAGCTATAGCAGAGTTTCTATTAGAAATATGAGACTTGATTGTAAGATCCCAAAGACAAAACAGAAAACGAAATGTTTAGAAAGCCATACTTGAGTTCATGAGCCACAAAATCCAAAACAGTTTATCATGCAGCCAACGATCGGTACGAGTGGGCTTTTTCTTAAGTTGGATTTTTATGCCCGCGAGAATAAATTTGAGGCGTAGAAAAATAGATTAGCACGCGAACATGAAAAGAGTTCCTATCGTAAAAGCCACACAATACCGGCAATATATTGAGGGGACTCTATTGGGAGCTGCAAGGTTGAAGAAACTCAAGCTAGTAAAAATAAGTTGGAACTTTACTGACACTTAAGTTTATTATTTGTATTTGTTTATGTAAACGTAATAAATAATCAACTCGTGTCAAAAAACAAAAGAAAATCAGGTACATGCAGTCAATCCTGAATTCATTCAAGTGAACAGTATGTTTAATTACGATTAAAGAAGTAAAAGAGGGCTTTAGAAATAATAAAAAAGAGACAACCTGGTGTGTGTTTATTGTAAAGTGTCAGTTCCAAAGATTTTAAACTTATTGTCATGTGAGCATAAAAGCCAGGGGATTATTAAGCTTGAAGAAATAGGAGATAGGAGTAATATAATACAATAAGCCTATCTTGCTGCAGAGATCAGTGCTAGCAGTCTCTGCTGTCTAGAATCCTAGAGAGTTAAGCGAACTTACAGAAATAGTGGAATTTGGGAATTCCCAATTTAACCGATGTTTGTTCTGATTTGACTCTAAATTTTTACGTTCTTCTACTATTGACCTTCACGAGAGAGTTAGTACAATGAAAGTCCTCCTCATGTTACCTTCGACACGAGCGAACATTTACTATAATGTGTTACAAGAGATAACCGGTACCTGTTAGCCAAGTGGATGCGTTCAGCTTCTTTGTGTTAATCTTCTCGGACTCTTCTTGTCAATCTCGATTTTAATCCCTAGCCGTACGGAGCAAGCACAGATGTCTTTTCTCAAATGTGTTATTCCTGGGCTATGAACTCAGCGTATATCTTGGTTAGTGTGAATCTTTCGAGTTGTTCTCGTCGTGTTGTTGTTTCTGTGTAGTCCTCTACAGTTGTCAGGAAAAGTCTAACTTCTTTCGTTTGGGTAAAAAGTTCTCTCGTTTTTCCTTTTCCTTTCAAACTGATACGACAGACCTGGGATGCTCTTTATGGGTAGTCCCCGCAATAACAACACGTGTTTCTTCTTATCAATTCGCTCTTACATAAGAGTTATATAATATGTGTTTCATCTTCAGGATTCTTAGGACGAGACCTTTCACAAGGGCAAGGGTTACCGTGACACTTATTTACAGTGTATTTTAAGCATCTGAAAAACAAACCCTATTAGGATTAGTTCAAACTTTAAAACAATAATGGTACCTGATTCTGTCAAGTTTTTCTGGACCACTTAACGTTGGTAATTTTTTCTCTTCTTCTCTTTCGTTTTTTTTTTTCATAAAAGTCATTACATTTTTCCTAATATCAATCAATTAGATGCTTTGAAAAATTCAAAAACTGATAAAACTATGAAATACAATCTCATATTTTATCACAAGTGTGTTTACTTTTAAACACTATTTTTCATAACCAATTTGAATCTAATCAGAGATAAAAAAAACACCGTTTTAATTTTTTTTTTTGAAAATAAATTTTTTTTCCGTCAATACCACATCTAATACAATTTCATCCAGACGTAGATATTTAGACTTAGATTTGTTTAAATATTCCAACATTCAGCGCACACGCAAAACAAAAAATTCCTGTCGTTCAAATTTATCATAATAAAAGCATGATAGGTCATCAATTTCCAATTGTGATAAAATAAAAAAAATTTTTTGCAAGAGTTCAGACATAAACACTAAAACTCAACAAAATAATATCACAAATAAATTCAAAAAAAATCTATTTAACATAAAAAAACTCGATTTCTAAAGTAATCTTTTCAGACATTATGTATATATATATTCTCTTCTGATCTTAAAATCTTATCTTTTTTTCTACTTTATACTTCTCTATTCACAAACACTGTTTTCTCATGCTCTAAAAGTTAAAACTCTTAATCACACCTTTAAACTCCTCAAACTACTTTAAAACATTATTGAATCAATGTAACTATTACGTATATCTGTGGCAATATGATATGTTTCTAACAAATCTCAGTTTGGATCAACTATGAGCAGGCTTATGGTTACCAATAGAATCGATATTGCAAAACTCAGACTTGAGTCAACCACAAACACAGCTCAAATTGATGACATGTAAGTTGAATCTAGAGCATTAAATATCGATTCTGGACCGGAAATTCGGCTTTTTGAAAAAGAGGCCCAGAACAATGCTACCACTGAGAGACAAACAATGACAATGGTTTGTAACTTAGACACTAAATATCGCGGCCAAAAATTTAAATTTAATCACTTAAATTTTGGTTTTGAGAATTACAGTGAAGCTTTTGCTGATCTAGAGGCAAAATCCAATAATGAACAGACTAAGTCTAATGTGAATAGAGTCAGAAAATAGCTTAATATTACCAAGCAAATGTTTAATGCCACCCAAAAACCGCTGGAAACTTTTGAGTCTCAGATTCAAGCAAAAAAAACTAAAAAAAACAACAAACTGGTTCACACGGCCGCAAAAGAGTAAAACTGCATCATTACACAAGGGGACTAAAACCCCATATTAAATAAAGTTCATAAAAACTAGTTACTTTTAATGTAATAAAGTGTCGTGAAAATATAAATTAATAGATAATTATAAATGACTGAATCGGATTGACTACTTATAAAAGTGTGTGACAACTCGAACGTTTTCAGGCTCACACTCCGTATTTCTACAAAGCACTAAATAAAAAATTTACATAGAAGTCTGACTAGATAGTCAAGATTAGAAAACATAATAATGCTAATATCTAACTTCATGCTAAACAGTCGGTTCTTAAAATAAGTTTTGTTATAAATAAAGCATTAAAATTAATTTAACCATATAAAAAAATTCTAAAAATAGGATCCTCTTAGGTCTCATTTTCAAAGAGAAAGAAATCTAAGGAGTGAATAAACTAAGTGAACCTAAACTTATCAAACCAATTCCGTTAAAGACTTAACTCTGCCAAAACAGTTTATCACAAAAAGAAATAACAATTCTTCTTCAACAGGTTAAGTCTCTTAAAGCCCACAAAAAAGAAACGCAGGGTCTGGTTGTAGAAGTCAAGGATTTTTTTACTTGGAGTACCAAAGAGGATGCTATTGCTTTTGCAATCATTCAAGATATTTGCACTAAAGGCAAGTACGCAGAGTGTGTTTTATTACTTACAACAATATTAAGGCTCAAGAAATTATCAATGAAAACAGTAACCTCTCAATGGATAAGAGCCAAGTCATAACTAACATTAGCATCCGAAATATTGGTGCATCTTAAATACAGCTGCAAAACATTGATAATTAGCACAACAAGGATTCTTCAGATTTTGACCAAGAGTTTGAGCTTTTCCAAATTCTCGGTTAGAAAATCAAGGCCGAGCCAGCTCTAGCCCTAAGAAAGCTTGCTAAAAACCTTTTAGATGCCAAAAAATATATTCTCTTGTCAAACCTTGACTATCCCAAATTGAAGAGTTGCAATTTTGGATTTCACATAACCAAATCTGGTGTCACGAAAGTTTAACGAAAAACCAGAGTGTGCAAAAAAAATCAAAGCTCTAAAAAATTGTTCAAATAATATTTTTTCTGAACCGAGCTCTATAACTTCGATTGATAATTCAGTGGCACCTCGGCTTTGATTAGAAAAAAAAGAAACGCAATTTTACAAAACGCAAGGTTGTAGTTCAACATTCCACATGATCAACGTGGGTATTAAAAGTTTTTCGCCAAAATCAAAACGTTGAATAAAACTAAAGCTTGAAATTTTATTCAATGGTAATATCACAAAATCAAAATCCATGACTTTGATTGGATTAACAGTGACAGCCCCGTTTTTTCCATAAAAAGGAGACAAACGATATGACAAACCTCAAAATAGTGATTCTAAATCTTACATAGCCAACGGTGGTGTCAGAAAAATATTTTATTAGAGTATGACGTTAAAAACAATCAAAGTTGAAAATTATTTTCAGACAATAATCTTACTGGTTTTGGCTCCCATACTCACTGCTTTGCCAAGAGAAAATCGATTTTTTTTTGTTCAGAAGGAAGAAAGAAAATACAAGATGACAATTCTTTTGAAAATTAAAAATAACAAAAAGGGTTGCGAAAAAAATTAAAAAAAATACAAAAATATGAAAGGAAATAGGATTCATGAAAGAAAAAAAATAAAATTGAGAAAATAGAAGATTAAAAGATGAAAATTGGAAAAAAGAAAAAAAAGGAAAAATTAAAAAACGAAAAAATTAAAAAAATAAAGAAAAATGATAAAAAGAGAAAAAATAAAAAAAATGAAAAAATAGAAAAAGGAACTTGGTAAAAAAAGTAAAAAAATCAAAATAAGTGAAAAGAAAATTAAAAAAATTGAAAAAAAAGAAAAAAAGAAAAGAAAGAATGAAAAAATTAAGTAAAAAAAGGTGGAAATGGAACAGAAAAATGAAAAAATTGATGGGAAAAAAATTTGAGTAATAGAAATGAAAAATAAAGATAAAGAAAAAATTGAAACAAACTTCAAAAGAACTCGAGGAAAATTTGAAAAATATTGAAGAAAAAACCAAAAAGTCAAAAGGATTGAGAAAAGGTATTGCAATAAACTCGGTAAATTGAAAATGATTGATAATGTAAAATAAACAACAAATTTCAAATATAGCGGATATAATATAGAGGAATTTTACGTTACATAAAAAAAGAAGAAAAAATTTACAGAAGAAAAATAAGTTTTTTATGCGTATTGGAGTCACTAATGATCTGAGTAGGTAAAAATGGCCTTTTTAATAATATCACTTTGATTGTTGTAGTGTAGCATATTCAACCCTTCAACAAAAAAGCCAATATAAAAAGAAATGGAAAAAGAAATGAAAAAATTGGAAAAAGACGTGAAATAAATTGAAATAAGAGTGAAATGAAAAAATATTAAAATGATTTAAAAAAAAGATTGAAAAAAATTTAAAAGAAAGTAAAAAGAAATTGATTGAGTTCAAAAAAATCAAGAAAATAAAAAAGATTTCAAAAGTTGTGAAGTAAATTAAAACAAAGTAAAAAAAAATATCAAAAGAAATCAAAAAAATCAAAATAAATAGATAAAAATTAAAAAAATGAAAAGAAAACTAAAAATAGAAATCCAAAAGTGCAATAAAATATAAAAAAAACAAAATTAAACCCAAAAGATTGAAAGCGAATGAGAAAAAATAATAAAAAAAGGAAAAATAAACGAAATAAAAAAAATGAAAAAAATCATCAAGAAATAAATGAAAAAAAACGATAAAATTGAAAAGTTAAGCACTGCCGTGACATTATAAATTATATATGCTGTTTTTTTGTTTTTATTTTGAATTATATATATGTATTTTTACTGTGTCAAATGCAAGTGTCAAGTGTTTTTTGGGCATCTTGTTTGAGTTTTAACAACATCGAAAAATCAGAAGATATTTTAAATAAAACCAAAAGCAATTTTGAAAAAAAGTAAAAAAAATTGAAACATAGATTGAGAAAAAATTGGAAAAATTTGGGTTGAAATTTAAAACGTGTTCATGATGAAAAATCACAAAAGGTTTGAAGAAGTTGAAAAAATTGGAAAAATTGAAAAACTCAAAAAAAGATTGAAAGGATTGAGAAAAAGTTGAAAATAAAAATGCAAAAAAAAAAAGAATTCAAAAATGTAACGAGGAACAAATTAACAGAACTGAGTTAAATATAATTAAAAGATATAAATAGCTAAAAACACAGAGAACACTACCAGAAGTAACAATTAAACAATATCAAATATCGTAAATTAGTAGTAGGAAGTAATCCTTGTTAAGAGGTTCTTAACCGCGTAAAAAGTTATTGATGACAGAAAAAAACTCCTGGAAGTTTTTTAAATATATTTGATGTGAAAAGAGACATAGCACTAATCAGGGTTAGAATTTAAACATGAAGTCCAATAATCAATATTGGCTTTTGTAACACCTAATACTCAATATTGACAATTTAGGATGAAACTCACTTCAATTAACAGTCTAAACTTCATTTCTTGAATAAAGTGCTAACAAGTTATTTAGCTGCAGTCAGTAACTAGCTATCTATATGCAGCCTCACTGCCTAATTACATCTATTTTGGCGGATCCATACCAACCTCGTACAATAATAGCTAACAATTTATTTTTGGATTGCTTTCTGAAATCACATAGGATTCAACTGATAAATTTATGGAATCTCATTGAATTCAAATAAACAGGCTTTCGTGTCTAACAACTGTTCTTTTCGGAAGTGTCCCCTTACCGACTATTAACAATTATAGATTTGTTCAGGAAATCTCATTAGATCCGAGAAATGTTTGAATTGTAATAATGTGCTGACACATCAATCGAAAATTGTGACCAATAATAGTTGGGCTTGTCAAACCAACTTTTTACAATGTGCCAATGTTAAAAATTTAATATCTTTTGTCATCAACTTTAATCTTTGCTATTTTTTCAAATCTTTTGAATTTACCTATTTTTTTTGAGTATTTTTTAATCAATTTTACAGTGTTCAATCTTTTCGACCCTTTATACTTGGTTTAAATTTTTGTTTTTTTGCCAAATTTTTGTAACGTTTTTAAAGTTCTATTTTTGCATCCTTCAACTTTTTATGAACTTTCTCAATTTTTATGATTTATTTTTAATTCTTACCTTCTCAAATGGTTTCAAACTTTTCAATTCTTTTCTTTTCTTTTGTGATTGATTTGGTTGTTCAAAACTTTTTTTTTTCAATTCGTTAAAATTCACTCAAATTTTCTAACCTTTTGATTATTTCAATTTTTGAAATAATATTACTTCTTCAGTTTTTTTCAATTTCATCTTTTGTAAGTTTTTTTCCAATTTTTTGATTTTTTAATATGTTCAATTTTTCTGTTTTTTTAATTTTCCTTTTTTTTAGTTTTATTTATATTTTTATTTTTGAAAATCTTTCTACATTTTAGAACCAGTCTACTTTTTGTTTTTTTTTGTTGTAATTTTCTTTATCTGTTTGACTTTTAGTTTCTGCTTTTTTTTACTCTTTTCCATTTTTCCAAAATTTTTTTTAATTTTCAAATTTTTTCAATTTTTTGAACTTTACCAATATTTTAAGTTTTTGTTTTTCAAATTTTGTTTATTTATGGAATTTAATAAATTTAATCAAACTTTTTGATTTTTCCAAATTTTTTTTGATCTTTCTAACTGTTTCAATTTGTGGGATCGTATCGACTTTTTGACTTTTATAGTTGTTTCAATATTTTTAGGTTTTTTGATTGTTTCTTTCACTGTTTTATATTTTTCATTTTCGTCAAACTTTTCCAAGTTTTTAAAATTTCTTCAATTTTTCCAATTTGTTTAAATTTTTAATTTTTCAAAACTTTTTAAAAAAAGTATTCAAATTTTACATTTTTCTATTTTTTCAAGTTATCAAATTTTCAATTCTTTTTTTAATTTTCCCAATTTTTATAATTTCACCAATTTATTCAATTTTTTACTTTTTCCAACTATTTCAACCTTTCCAGTTTGTTTTCACTTTCTTAATTTTTCAATTTGTCATGACTTTCTGACTTTCTTTAATCTTTCATTTTTTTTGACGATTTAATTTTTTAGAAAAAGATTTTACAATCTTTTAAATTTTTTCATTTCATTATTTCTTGCTTTTTTCTGATTTTTTCAAAACTTTTCTATGTGTTCCAATTTGCCCTTAACTTTTCTTTGAATCTCGATGATTTTTTTCAATTTTTTTTTTGATTTCTAGTGATTTCTTCATTTTTCCCAATTTTGTCATCTTCTTTGAATGCATTTATATAATCTTTTTTAAATTACTTTGAGATCTCATTGCTTTTTTTTTTTTTTTTTGCTTTTCACATACTTTCACAAACTGTCAAGGTTTTCACAAAACTTTTTGTTATCTTTTAATTTTATTCCATGTTCTCTAAATTTTTGTAATTTTCCCAAATATTATTTTTGATTTTATTCCAGATTTTGATATTTTTTTAATTTTGTTTTCATTTTTTTGATTTTTTTTTTCGATTTTCTCAATTTCATTTGTCTTATTTTTGCAAATTTTGATTAAAATTTTAGAAACGAAAGTATTCATTGTTTTTATATTTTTCAACTTTTTGTTTTTTTATTTCAATTTACACTAGTTAATTTTGTTCTATTATATTTTCTCTTTGTTCTTTATGTGACGTCATATTTTTCAAAATATTATTTTCAATTTTTTCCACGTTTTTAATATTCGTTTCCTGTATTTTATCTTTTTCCATTTATCTTTTTTTTTTATTTCCTAATTTTCTGAATTTCATTTCTCTGTAATGGAGTTAATCTGACGAGCCTTGCTGGTATTGGTTTTTATTATTCATTTTTTAATCATATTCAGTGAACTTATTAATTTATTGTTATTATTGTTATAGTAAGAAGTCAACCAGTGATTCTTCTGAAATATTCATGTGTTTGTCTCGCATTTCTCATCTGCCAAGATTTAGTTTTGTTTTGTACTTCCAAATTACCCTTTGATTGTCAAATTACAGTTATCAAATCATATGTTTGAGTTTGTTTGCAGCTCGAGACTTGCATCTATTTTCCTCTGTCATAAATAATTTGTAATCGAATTAGTTTCACGATCCCAACTGCTATTTGTAAAAATATTTTATTAATGCTCATGCATAATATTCAAATGTGCATTGTTGGAATTCAATGAGCTTTTTTAAATAAATCTAATTTTTTTTAATGATTAGTGAGAAGTTATTTCCAAAAGATTCTATGCCATACAAAGACTTCTGTACGTTTTGAAAGTAATGGAATTTTTTTGATTGCCATTAATTGAGTCCAATGATATTTTATAAAATAAGCTCAATTTGATCTAACTATACTTGATGTGACAATCTGAAAAGAGATGGTTAAAAATTATACTATAAATAGAAGTAAGTTTCATCTTAAAACACTAATGTTACGTTTTAACGTCACAAGAACCGAACGTTAAGTATTCAATTTTAAGAGTGTCATTGCCATTTGACAGTGTGTGCCTCATTTTATATATCTATATATACGTAGAGTGATTGACTACTCCAAACAAAAACAAAAAACTTTAACAAACCCTTTAAAACCATCTACAACAAAATCAATTAAAACATTATTGATAATTATCATTATTTTCCTTCTTTTTATTTACATATTATACAATGCCAGGAAAAGCATATTTACAATTTTCAAAGGGGATTGTAAAAATTGTCAGATTTCAGGTCTCTCTGCAATTTTTAGGTTGTCAAAACACTTGGTCTTCCTAAAAGCACTATCCTCTAACTCTACAAATAATTGAACTGTGTCAAATGTAAAGACTACCTCTATGAGGAACCAAAGTATACCCATAAGAAATTTTTATTTCTGGGTGACCGTGAGGTAAGAAGAATTCTGCGTGCTGTGAAAAAAACTCCAGAATTACATTCAATCAACTCGTCACTTAAACACTACCACGACCCACAATTAGTATGGTTTTGATCCGACAATTTCTACGACAAAACTGTTTTAAATGTTGTGTACCGTCCGCTCGACCATTTTTGAAAACATGTCACAAAATAAAACGGAAATTGTGGGCAAAAGTTTATAAAAATTACACAAGTTTTAACTTGGCGACATTTATCTGGTCAGATAAAAGTTATTTTGAAATTGGTTTTTCAACGAGAGAGCAACCTCAATGGATACAATATTACAACAAAAAATGTAAAAACGGTTTGATTATAACACGCCCCACGGTTTCTGGTAATTGTCAAAAGATGGGCGTTTAGGGCGCTTTTTCTGGACCAGGTACTAGCAATCTCTACTTTCTACCGCTAAAGGCCACCATGAATCGACAATTATATTTAGAAATTTTTGAAAACAATTCATTACCGTGCATTGAAAAGACTAAAAAAAAGATTTTTAGGTAATATTGTTATTTTTATGCATGATGGAGCTAGTTATCATTGTCATAAAGAAGTGAGAAGATAATTGTCAAATCACGATATTGAGACTATGATTTGACCACCGCAATCTCCTGATCTTAACCCATTGAAAATGTCTGGGAATATATTAAAAATGATCTGTTAACAAAAATCAATATGTTATTTTTTATTATATAATGGCTTCTATTTCATCAAAGTCATCATTGAATTTGAAGCCGAGTTATTTTAACAAATTAATAGAGTCTATGCCGAGACAAGTCACCAAATTAAAAAAAATTTTGTGGGAGAAATATATCATGTTAATCTAATTTTTTGTTGATTGATACTTCAGACATTGAGTGATATAATACTTTAAAGTAAGCTATTTATATAAATATTTCATATCAATGTTTTGTTATTTTTTTTTTAATTGTGTTTCATTTTTAAATCACAAAATAAGTTTTGCAAAAAAAAACTAAAGTTGTCATTTACGCTGCTACGTATAATGTGAAGTGTCAGTTCCAAAAATTTTAAACTTGTTCAAAGTTGATTTTAAACCTAATATAATTTCGTGCAAACTTAAACATTCAAATCTTGATTTGTTGAAACCTTCCAACATTCAGCGCACAAGCAAAACTAAAGGAATTTTTTCTCGTTTGAGTTTATCATAATAAGAGCATAATAAGTCATTGATTTCTAACAGCGATACAATAACTTTTTTCTGTTTTTTGCCAGAATTTAGACATAAAAACCAAAACTCAACAATGTAATATCACAAATAAATTTGAAAAATATGATTTAACATGAATAAAATTGACTTCTAAAGTAACTCTTTTAGAAATTATGCATATATATACCTCCTTTCCACCTTAAAATCTTGTCTTTTTTTTCACCTTATATAGGCTTTAATTTCAGTGTGATAAGTAGCTCATAGTAAAAAAAGAATTTGACTTTACAATAAATTTGACACTGTTTTATTTTACAACACAACAAAGTAGTGATCTAATAAATCAGTATATAAGTTATTCAATCAGTGTTTTTGCTATTATTTAAAAAATTTTAATTGTTTAATAAGCTCCAAAATAAAATTAACTGAGGGTAACTTGTTGACTCTTATAGGACAGTTGCGGTCATTTTGAATCAGCGGAAACTTTTGTACAGTAAGGCGTTTTGGATTGCAAATTTGTTTACGCTTAGAAAAATGACTGTTTTTTTTTGTTTTTTCAGTTTGCTTTTATACATAGTCGCTTTAAACTCTAACAATTTTGAATTGGTAATTGTTTCTTTATCAGATTCAAATTTTGCTTTTACTGCCTTGACCACAAATGTAGGAACTTTGGCATTTATAAGAGACATTTGCAAAAGTTTTTTCAAAACAGATTGAGATTAAAAATAAGCGTAAAATCCATTTCTAAAATTTGATCTTTGCTATTGTTTGATTTTAAAGAGCTAGAGTTGGTATTTTCTCTAAAGTTGAGTTTATCTAAATTTTTATCAAGAGACTTGCGAGCGGCCAATTTCGCTGAGTTGCGGTTGAGCGGAGATGATTCAGTTTTTGGAAAGCCTTTTCAATTTGTTTTAGGCAAAGATTCAAGTTTTCTAACAAAAAAACATGATTGGAAAATTCTTTTTTTTAAGGAGCCCATGCCAAAACCATATCGCCTTAAATTGTGCGTCAATACTTCTCTTTCATTTCTCCAAAACATATAAGGTTAAGTGTTTGTAGAATGTGAGTCATATGAAAAACAAAAAAAAAAATGAAATGACTTTTTTTTGATAAAGCGTACTTTATAAATTCCTTGCTAGTGTGGCTCATATGACTGTCAAAAAATAGAATATTCCACTTTGTGGACTCTATATTAATCAGTGTAGTGCACTTTTTAAACCAATCTAAAAAGATAGACGTATTGATAAGAGAAAAGTCGGATGTAAGAGCAAAAAACAAAAATTTCTTGAGACTTTAATTAGGAAACTAGGCGTCCATGACATGTTTTGCCCGGTAGACAAATGAAGGCTTCGCAATCTTTCTAGTCGTTAGTATGCATTCGAGAACAGTAACAGGTTGTTTACTTTCAACAGTTGAGCAATTCCAAGCCTTTTTGTGCGTGACTAATTTGCGCTTTGCCATTGTTTGCCCGATTTTAAAACTGCATTTGTCGATATCTCATATGCGGTCTGAAGCAACTTAAAACTTTTTCATTTAGCATTTGAAAAAAAATTGAAAACTGGGTTGATAAGATCTTCTGCATTGCCACAAAATTTTGGAAAATCAATTTTATTGGCAAAAGTATAGATTGAGTGAGGTAAGCGGTCGATAAACCCCTCAAGCCATTTGGGCAACAACAGCTCGACAAGAGCATTAATAATGTGGGCAGCCAAAAACCGGACAAACTGGCCCGTAGATGGCGTTAAACAATAGACCAAAAAGACAATTTGTGTTTCAAGAATTCTCTTTTCAACTTTTGAAAGCGCTCTTCAGTTTGCTGCCGCTTGTTAAAGAGATTTTCCTGTTGAAGTTGATGTGTTGTCATATGATCAATTTGAGGCACTTATGATTTTAGTGTAGAGTATTCTAGAAAAAGAATATTTTAGAAAACCTGCTCTGGAAAAGAATGTTTCAAAAAGAAAATCAAGTTTTGTGAAAACTTTGTTTGCCCTGCCAACCGAAAATATATGAGGAGCGGATTTTCTCCCTAAGTGAAAAATATTTTTAAGTGACAACAATAATCAATTCAAAATAATCAATATATATACACTACTGAATATGAATCGACTCAATCTTTCTGAACAATTTATAACCCTTGCAAAGCAAGAATTACAATACTTCCACCCTCTTCTCTCTGCTTCAGGGTGTTGTAGTTAACTTGCCAAAATCTTTTCAATTTTCGAAGACTTTAAAAGTTTTTAGGGTAGTTATAATGCTCAATAGTTTTAGGAAGCCTTTGCTCAAAATTCATGATAAAAAGTGACACGTGTGCAGTAAAAAAAAGAGATAATTGAATTCAAAATTTATGAATCAAAATTTAAATTAGAAGAAAAGCGCTTCTGTGATTAGCTACTTTTGCGTCCGGTTCAAAACTTATACTTCTTATTATTTACAAACACTGTTTTTCCTATACTCCAAAAGTTAAGAGTTCTTATCATTTTTTTAAAACCTAGAAACTCCTTAAAAACTTTTTACTATATCAAATCAAGATTACTATCACTTATATCTGTGGCAATAAAATGAGTTTGTAACAAATCTTAGTTTTGTTCAACCATTAGCAGGCTTATGGTTACCGATAGAATTGATGCCTTCAAACTCAGATTTGAGTCGAGCACAAACAAAGCTCAAGTTGATTACATGCAGATTGAATCAAAAGCATTGAATATCAATTTGAGCCAGAAATTTTGGTTTTTAAAACAAAAGCCCAGGACAATGCTACCACCGAGAGGCAAACAATTGCAATGTTTTGTGACAGACACCAAATATTGCCACCAAAAAGCTGAATTTGATCAGCTAACTTTGATTTTGAGAATCTTAGTAAAGCTTTTGCTGATCTACAGGTAAAATCCAATGATGAACAAACTAAGGCAAATGTGGATGAGCCAAAAAAAGCTTAATATTACCAAGCAAATTTTTAGTGCCGCCCAAAAACCACTGGAAATTATTGAATCTCAGATTCTAGCAAAAGATAAAGCCTGAAAAAAACAAGAAACAGCTTTACGTCGCCACAAAAAGTGAAACTCTATCAATATTCAAGGATCTGAAAACACCATATCAAATGGAATTTATGAAAATGACACTGAGATTGAAAAGCAATATAAAACAGTCACTCTTAACTCTGCCAGTATAGTTGATCTAAAAAAAAAGTTTTTGTCTCTCAAAGCTCTCAAAATTGAGGTTGAAAATGAGTTGAAAGCAGCCAAAGAAACACCAGCTATAACCATCAAACACGAGAATGCCACTCTAAAAAGACTCACCATGAACCAAGACTATATTAAAACTATCATTCATACCATTCCTGATTTTCAAAAAGAAATTAAAATGTTTTGTTGACAAAGTAAGTCTCTTGAAGCCCACAAACAAGGGACTCAGAATTTGGTAGCAGAAGCCAACAATATTTTTACTTAAACTATCAAAGAGGTTAATAGCGCTTACGTAATTTTGCAAAAGACTTCCACTAAAAAATACGCAGAGTGTGTTTTATCACTTAAAATTAACAATATCAAGGCTCAAGAAACTATGGATGAAAATCGTAACATTTTGATGCTGAAAAATAAATTGTCACGCTATGGTCAGGTCGCGTGATTACTAAGCTTAGAAAAAGAAAATTAAATTAAATAATGTAAATCCTAAGTCTATTTTACTGATAGTTGTGTTAGTAGATTTTTGTATCTCAATTCTGAAGGGAAAGCCAAGATTTACAAAAATAACAATGTCGTGTTTTTTTAGTTAGCTGTAATGCGTTCGTCCGTGTTTTCACAATAGAGCTTTTGCGATAAAAATTTTTTCGGCTTTTTGTGGCTGCAAGTTTATGTTTGTTTGATAGTTTGCGTCAATAGCTTGAGGAGGAGCAAAAATAATTTGTAGTATCTGTGGCGCTTGCTCCGTTATGCGTCTTACAATTGCTGTTCATGTGAGTTGAGCTTCCTCGCATTGAGTATGCTAAGTTGGAATGTTGCAAAATTGGATGCCCCAAGCTGGTTTCACAAAAGTTGTATGCAAAACCGAAGTGTGCAAAAAGATCAAAGCTGAAGAGAATTATTTAAATTATATTTTTTCTAAACCAAGCTCCATAGTTTTTATTAGTATTGCGGTGACGCCTCCGCTTCGTTTATGAAAAGCAAAACACAATATAAGAAAATTTAACATAATAATTTAACACCCTACGTATCCAAAGCTAGTTTCAAAAAAATCTTTCACAAGATGAAAATTTTAGGTGAAGCTTAAGCTCAAAAAATTGTTTAAATTATAATATTACTGAATCATATTCTTTTATGTCTTTGATCAAACATATAGCGACGGTCCCTTTTTTGCAAAAAAAAAAAAAAACATGATGTGACAGATCTCAAAATAGCAATTCAACATCTCCCATAACCAATGATGGTGTCAGAAAACTATTGCGCCAAAGTGTAAGGTCAAAGATGTTCAAAATTGAAAAGTATTTTTGATGTGATAATCTTACAGGATTTGGCTTTTGTACTTATTGCTTTAACAAAAAATAGACTGATTTATTTGCTCATTATGCAAGCACCAAATTTTAATCAATTTTTGCAGATTGAAACTCAAAAAAAAAAATTGCGAAACGTTTGCAAAAAAATTAGGGAAAAGAAATTAGCAAAAAAATAAGAGAATGGAAAAAAATCAAAAGACAATCAAAAAAGATGGAAAAAAATAAAAAAAGAAGATTAAAAGAAAAAAAATAAAATTGAAAAAAAATTTTGAGAAAAATAAAAATGAAAAAAAATGAAAATGGGAAAATCCAAAAAACTTTTAAACAAAAAAGTTTTGAAAAAAATTGGAAGATTTTGTGAAATTACTAAAAGAAAGTTGAAAAAAAACAAAAAAAAAGGTTTAAATTGAAGAAATTGAAAAACATTGGAAAATGAAATGAAAAAAAAAGAATAAAAATGAAGTTGGAAAATTTTGAGAAAAATAAAAAGAAATAAAAGAAAATAAAAAGTAAATTGAAAATGAAATAGATAATAAAACGTAAAATTGAAAAGATAAAAAAAAATAAAAACATATTAAAAAAAATTCAAAAAACTGAAAAAAGCTTTAAAACTTTTTGAGAAAATGGAAAACAAATCAACAAAAAAGAAATTGAAAAGCTACATTGATAATAAAAAGAAATTAAAAAAGATTAAAAAAAATGAAGAGAAATTTGAAAGGATATAATGAAAATACTGGAAAATATAAAATAACTGAAAAGTATAAAGAAAAAAAATGAAAAAGGTTGAAAAGAAATTGAAGAAAAATTAAAAAAAATATATGAAAATAGTTAATCAAAAGTTAAAATGATGATTGTAAAAAATTGAGAAAAATATGAAAAATCAAAAAATAAAAAAAGATTAGAAAATATTTGCATAAAATTACAAAAAATGAAAAGATCCGAGAAAATTACAAAAGAAACATTAACAAAATAAAAAAAAATTGAAAAATAAGCAATTGAAAAAAAATAAAATGATTAAGAAAAAATTTAAAATAAAATAAAAAAAACAATAAGCAGATCTTATCTATTTTTGAAAAAAGTTGGAAAAAAAATAAAAAAAATTTCAAAAGAAATTAAAAAAAATTAGAAAAGAAAATTGAAAAATATTAGAGAATATAAAAATTATGAAAAATCATGAGAAAAAAACATAAAAAAAAATTAAAATATGACGAACTGGGCCTCATAAGTCCAACTAAATACAAAAAGTAATGTGATCAAGCAATAACAACTTTATTTTCACATTGAACATTAAAAAGCAGTTTTTTCATGTAAAACCCGATCTTTTTACAAATAATAACTTAATCTAATAGTATAAAATGATACAATCGGAATACTCACCACAAAAACATACTCCAGTTTTCAATGTTTCAAAGAAAGATTTTTCAAGCAGTATTTCAAAGAAAACTCAGATATTGAAAACTTTTGTATTCAAGTTGATTCAAAAAATATTTTTGACAATGTTGCAAAGTTCAAGTCTTCAAACGGTCGTAGAAAAGCAATAGACTGCCGCGGCACAATTAAGCTGCTATAATCCGGAATAACCGTTAAATCAATCGGGATAGAATAGGTAAACTTGCCGAGTACAAAACTGGAACCCACTTACTTTATGAGAAGGGGTGAGAAAGATATTTAACAAGGCAAATTATGCATTATTGGCAACGATTGACAAGCCAATCCTAAAGCTAACTTATTATACAGCTAGGCTCAAGTGGGCAAGGGTGTTAAAAAATGGAGATAACCACCACTAAACACACCTCCTATGAATAGAGAAGTGTGTAATCTGTGTGAAATTTTTGACAAAGGGTCCACTTAAGTTGGACTGTTAAAAATTGAGCCAAGATGTTTTGATTTGAAATTTCTGTAAATCCTCCAGAAAAGACAATATTTGTCGCTAATCAATGAAAAACTAAACTTTTCGGTAATGCATGGAAATCACGACTGGACTCGGTCTTACGTTAGAAATTGACCCCATATTTTGAGTATAGAGTTAGCCCAATTTATGTACTCCCTCACAAAACCACAATGAAAACAATCTTGTACAAGGATATACTCAAAAATTATTTACTACTTTAGTACAAATGTAACCATATTTTACAACAGGATAATGCCCGGTATCACGCTACAAAAGAGATTTCAATTTTTTTAAAAGATCACGATGTGACAGTTATGGAATAGCGTTCCCAGTCACCTGAATTAAATCGGATTGAAAGTATTTGGGATACTCTAAACCTAACTATTAAAAAGCTTATGACTTTTAATTATTCATACGAGAGGCTGGAAAAGGTTTTCTGTGAGAAGTGAAAATTTTTTGACAAATGTGTTATCAATTGGATTGAAAAAAATGCCGAAAAGATGCACAAAAATTACCAAAAACCACAAACGCACTATAGATTATTAATCATCTAGATACTACTGTGTTATATCTGGTTGGAATATGAGAAGAATTATTTTAGTTCTTTGAAACCTGTTTTTATTTAGAATAATATTTTATTGATCTACAGCTATTTTTGTCCAGTCACATACTTTTTTCTATTGTACTATCGGTTACAATTATATATTATTGCTTATGCAAAATATTGAAATATACCATGTAATGATCCAATGGGATACGTTGAATGGAGGTATTTTCATTATTAGTTAGGAAGAGGTCCATAAGGATTCCTCCGAATAAAATTATTGTTATTCAAAGAAATCTCGAAAGAGACATTGAGCAACTCAGATCTAGATCTAAAAGAAATGTACGAGGCAAGAACGCTGGGAATAGGGAGGAGGTAGGTGACTATATAATCCATATCAATCAGTGTATAACGCCAAGTAAGCGAAAATAAGAAAAGATATTACTACTGATACTTCAAAAAAATCTGTAAATTTGAAAGCAATCAGATTCTTTGAAATTTTGTTGTTTGAATACAATAAAAATTTGTGTAGCGATTTAGTAGTAGTAACATCTTTTCTTATTTTCGCTTACTTAGCGTTATACACTGATTAATATACATTACATAGTCACCTACCTTCTCCCTATCCCCAGCGTCCTTGCCTCGTATCTTTTAGAGCTAGATCTGAGTTGCTCAACGTCTCTCTCGTACCGCCCCGTGCCAAATATTATACAGCTTAACCTGTATCGATTGCTGGCTGCTACAATTCACTCAAGGGGGCATCCCCTGTGTCGACTATACGCGAACTTATTTTCCCAGACCGAACACACTTAGTGGGTTCCCTGTTGACCATCGTTGTTTCAGGCGTTATTGTTTTTCGCTGTTATTCCATTGGGTCTGGCCGACTCAGACGTTTTCAACCCCTAATCCGTCGCATCAATCTGTGGCCTCGGATTAAAACACCGACTCGGCTTTTTTGTGTCAAATATGGTCGCCTGGTGTATACGCTGAGGTGACTATGGCAGCCACTTGGAGTGGTCTTCCTTTCTACTGGCTTACCTATCGCGCTGAGGCTACCGATTACCCCAAGTATCCCCTCCGATAAATCCTTGAAACCAGTTCCAATGAAAATCATCATGTGGTTTGCACAACTCAGCCAGATCAATGTGAAAACATTTCACTTCCTGTGACGAGAGATAAAAAATAAATATCAGAAAAAAGAATCAAATCCGAGATCCCAATTCAGAAAAGCTGTTAAAAAACCAGAATTGAGACCACCGACGGCAATCATTGTGCCATATTTTTTTCCTCTTTTCGGAAAATATGCCTTCTAGCCGAAAACCCATTAGACCAAAATGTGTGTTTGAACAAGATTACAAGTCCAATGGCTCTTTGGGTAGATACGAGGCCCGCCTCGTATGTACCGGTTATAGACAGAAATATGGTATCAATCACGAGGAAAGCTTTTCACCTGTGGTTAGACCTGAGAGCATCCGGCTTTTGATTGCTATCGCAATTCATCTTGATGCTGATATTCACCAGATCGATAGTGCTTTGATCAAGTCTGAATTTACCAGAAAGAAAACAGACTATGGTGTTTATACCAAAGAAAATATAGCAAACATTGGATTGCAGTCGCACTATATGTTAATGATTTAGTTATCATTTCTGCAAATAATAACGATACTAAAAAGTCAATAATTGTCCCTCATCCCAGTTCAAGTGAAAGACCTTGGCTTGGTTAAATATTTTTTTGGTATAAAAGTTACTAAAACTAAAACTGGTTATCATATTAACCAAGACAAATATGTCAAAGAAATGTTATATGTATTTGTAATTAGTGACTGCAATCCTATGAAAGAACCAATGATTGAAAATTCAGATTTCGAAATTGACAAAAGTAAACCTGTAGACGAAATTATTTATACAAGCATGATGTTGAAATTGTTGTACGCTGCCTAATATATTAAAACTGATATTAGTTATGCAGTCAGTACACTGTCAAGACATTTGAATCACCACACGCTGATCTATTTAAAAACTGCCGAAGATGTTTTGAGATAATTAAAATGCAGTTCTAGATTAGAAATTAAGTTTGAGCGCCAGCCCTGATTTCAAATCACTGCACGTTGTGATGCAGATTGGGCCGGTGATAAACAAGACCGAAAGTCTACTACTGGTTATGTGATAATTGTCTCTGAAGGGGCCATACGTTGGAAGAGCAAAAAACACCTTGTTTTCTGCCCATCTACAACAGGGGCTGAGTGTATGGCAGTTGGACAAATGACTAAAGAAATACTGTGGATTGAAAATATGATTTCAGGACTACATTTGAAATGTAAGTTATCTGTGAAAATTTTCGAAGACAGCAATAAATGGAACCTAAGCAAGTATCCAGTGCATCATAGACGCGCAAAACACATTGATAAAAGACATCATTTTTTGAGAGATTATGTGCAGTGTTGTGATATTATACTCCATCGAATCCAAAGTTAAGAGATGATAGCATTTTAACTAGAATTCTAGGCAGAACACAGTTACAAAAATTACTCAAAAACATGAGGCTTAGTGATTTGACATCAAGGGTCAGTGTTAAACTTGACTTGTTGTCAAATGACCAGGTTGAAACACTCATGATTTTATGATAAACCGTTTTAAAAATATAATAATATTCTAGAAAAGAAATGTCCTGGAAAAAGAATATTTTGGAAAAAAAAAACATTTTGGAAATTGGAAAGTGATCTGAAAAGTGAAATAAAGTTTTATGAAAATCTCATTTGTCATCAAAACCTCAATATCACAAAATTCATTTGCCACTGCCAATCAAAACTATACAAAGAAGAGATTTTTCTTAAGTTGAGAAATATTTATAACTAACAATCAATGGAAAATAATCAATGTATAAACTTACTGTTATATATGAATTGACGTAACTTTTCTGAAAAATCTGTAATTCTAGCAAAGCAAAAAATGCAACAGATTTGACCTTTGTAAACAATCTGTAATCTTTGCAATGCAAGAAATACAACAATCTGTGCCACAAAGTTTTTTTATTTTGTTGATTCGCCTCTGCATAAAATCTATCAATTTGCTAAGATAACTCAGCTTCGAATTTGGCCCATGGTTCTGACAAAATAGAAAACATTTCACCCAAAAAAATGACAATTGAATTCTTTGTTGACAAATTATTTTTGATATATACTCATATATTTTTAATACGTTCAAGATTAGAAAAGTTTGGTAGCCATATGATGATCTCAATATCGTGATCTAACAATCATTCTCACACTTCTTTATGGCGATAATAACTAGCCCCATTTTACAAACAAATGATATTTTTACTTGAAAGTTTTATTCTAATATTTTCAATAACTGGTAACACATTGCGTTTCAAAATTTTCAGATATAAATTTTCAAATATAATTGGTCATCCATGTTGGTCCCTTGTAGTAGAAAGGGAAAATCGCTGAAACTTGTTCTAAAAAGAGCGACCCAAATGCCCACCCCACTTTCTGACAATCACTCGGGACTGTGTGGAGTGTTATAATCAGACCTTTCTTCTTTTGTTTTAACATTTTATTCAATGAGGTAGCTCCTTTTTAAAAAGTCAATTTTGACATGACTTTCAATCCACTAGATGATTGTTACCAGTCAAAAATTATGGAATTTCCATGAACTTTTGTCCACAATTTTCGTTTTATTTTGTGACAACTTTTCAAAACTAGTTCAGGAGACGATACACAATATCTAGAAAGGTTTCCTTGTAGAATCTGTCGGGTCAAAGCCATACAAACCGTAGGTCCTGGTATTGTTTGAGTGGTGGGTTTATTGGATGTAAATTCTAGAGTTTTTTGTCACAGTACGGAGAATTCCTCTTCCCCCACAGTCATTGAAAAATGGAAAGTTATTGTAAGTGTATTTTGGTTCCTCATAGAAGTTCTATTTATAATTGAAGATTCCAAAAGCTTGTAAGTTGTAAAATAATGTTTTTAGGAAGACACGTGTTTTGACAACCTGAGTTGCAGAAAAAACTGAGATCTGACATTTTGTGAAATCTTTCTTGGAAATTGTGAATATGCTTTTTCTTACATTGTAAAATATGTAAATGAAAAAAAGTGATATAATGATGTTTTTAATTATCTTTTGATTGATTTTTTTGTAGATGGTTTTAAAAATTTTGGTGGAAAAACTTTTTTTTGTTTTTTCCTCAAGTGGTCAAGTAGTACTCCTTACCTATAAGAAAGAGATTTTTCTTGACTTGAGAAATATTCATAAGTGAGAATAATAATAAATTTGGAATAATCAATTTATACACACTGTTAAATATAAATCAATTTAACCTTACCAAACAATTTGTAACGCATGCGTAGTAAGGTCTACAAGACGTCTGTTTCCAAAATTTTTCTTTTCCTTCTGCTTATTTTCTTGCAGCATATGTTTAAATATAGTGTTGAAGAGGGAGAAGGTCTAATATGGTAAAAAGTGAATCCGAGGATTGTTACATCAATATTGGTTTAAGAATAGGAAATTGTAAAAGGTTATGTAAAACAGAATAAAATTGAAGGTTAAATTATAAAGTTGGAAAAAAAGGTTTTTATTCAAAATTGAGTGGGTGTGAATTTCAGCATGTGTGTTTTGATATCATAGTTACAAAAGTTCCAATTAGGTTTAAAACCTCATTTTTATTATCAAAAAATATACCAACACACATATGAATGAATTCTGCTAGATGCTGGTTGTTACCAGCGCTTCGTACCTCCTAAAATATATCACGGAAAAGCATTAGATGGCTGAAATATTTACTAAAAAGCTTTTTGCTGATCAAATGCTAGTCGTTTTTGATTGGTATCAATTTTTTTGCTCTGCTATGATTTGATCCATCTTTCAATCATGGAGATATTGTGTGAATCACGATATTATTTTTGTGATTATTGTTTTGCAAAGGATATGACTTGTTCAGAGAGGCTAAGTCTGTTGGAAGGTAAGGAGCGTCGGTAACAACCAACATATAGCAGCATTCATATATGTGTATGTTTGTACATTTGTTAATAAGGAAAAATAGTCTTTAAACTGGGCTGGAACTTTTGTAAGTGTGCTATTAAATTTATGCAAGTGTTGAGATTTGCATCTTCTCTACTTTGAATGAGAAAATACTTTTAAATTTTTTACTCCCAATTCTAGTATTTGAATTTCATTTTTATTTTGTTTTTCATAAACTTTTACAATTTTTTTTCTTTAACGAATATTAATTTAACAATCTTCTTATTCGTTTTCCCTTCGTTAGACCTCCTCTTCTTGACAAAGTTAATTCATCATTTGTAATGAATTGTCGTTGCTACTTCAAAATATGGAAATTGTTTTTCTTATATAGTTTTTAGCTGGCAATAGCAAATGAATTTTGTGATAAATGAAATTTTTGTGACAACTGAAGTTTTCACAAAAATTCATGTTTTCTCTGAAATATTCTTGTTCTAGAAATTTTTCCAGAACATTCTTTTTTAGACCTTTTATTCCCAAAAACTTTTTTTTTGGACAATCATAATTTTTTCAGATTACTTTAAAAATAGAATATCCTAACCTCAAAGAATCCGTGCCTAAATTTGATTGTAATACAACAACACGTTAACTCCAAAAAGTTTTACCAGCTGTCTGTCAATTTATACGACCTACACACCACGATTTGCCGTAACATATGGTCAAAATGTTAGTGTGTCTGCAACAAATTTTTGGTTTCTTTTTTGATTGCTGCAAGCTAGATCTTTATTGGTTTAGGTGAAACTACGATCAACTTTGTTGGGAAGTAGAAGTGCCGGGTAACAACCAACAGGTAGCAGCATTCATGTATATGCGTGTTGAGACATTTGTTAATGAAAAAGTTTGTTTTAACCTCAGTTTGGACTTTTGTGACTGATTTCTCAAAAGTACACTCGTGCTAAGAATTACTACACTACTCAACTTTAAATGAAAATTTTTCTTAAAAAGTTTTTTTCCCAATTTTATATTCAAACTTTATTTTTATCTTTGTTTTTCATAAACTTTTGTAATTTCCTGTTCTTTAACCAATTTATCATAACAATTCTTTTGTCTACTTTTCCCTCATGTTGTACCTTCTCACTCTTCAACAAACTTTTACTCAAATATCTAAATTTCAACCATTCGGGCACTGTCTCAAAAGTCATTTATTCTACTGTAAAAGACAAAATTTTATTTTTGCATATATTCAAATGTCACATTTTTTTCACCATCCTCACTTTCTCAATGAGAAGAGTCACTCAACCGGAATAGTGTTGGCTTATTAGATTTACGTTTGAAAGAAAACATTTTTACGCTCTGTTACTGTTTGGATTCACTTGAGATGGTCTCAATATTTGTAGGAAAAAATTTCTACCACCTTGCTGTCTGCTAAATATTTATTGATACAAATATTTTAAACGTTCTCGTTAATAATCCTTCCTTTTCTGCCACTCTTTTGTCTCTATATTATTACAAGTGTTAATAATATGAAATTAACTGGTAAAGTGCCCAGATAAAAAGTTGATTGAATTCGGCAAAACTCGCAAATATGTGATTTTTGGTACTATTTCTGTATTTCTTTTCTATAGTGTTTGATCTTTGCATTTTCATGTTTACTTTGATTAATATTGATTGGTAAAAACAGAGTTTGTAAATTGACACAAGACAGCCATTATATTTTAGAAAACAATGCGAAATCGTTTACTCCGAGAAATATTTATAGGTAACGTTTAAATGACCTTAATCCCATTTCTTGAAGACGTATTCTTTTATGATATTCCAACGTATACCCAAAACTCAATTTGTTTTATGTGCGAAAAACTTTTTGTGTGATACTATAAAGAGACGACGAAACTTCAAGTAGACCCACGCACAAAAGCTTTTTTTTGATACCCCAACTGAGATGACCCAATTTACATTGGCTATGAAAAAATATAATTTTTCTGTGAGTCACTATATTACCTGCAGTAACTTTTCTTTTCTATTATACCAGTGATAGCTATTCCATCCAAAATTTCTTTTTCTCTTGAAGCGCTGTTCGGGACTATAACAACTCGCACATGTCAAATATTGAATATCAATTTGACCCTGATTGACTCACTTGCATACCATTGAAAATAATTCTGCGAGTGACTCCAGATGGGTTACAGCAACTCGACAAAATATCTGCACATGTCGATGACTGGATAGTAGTATCATCTTGGTCACTTCACTCGCATACCGGCATCAAATTCATACTGCATGCTGTACCTCAACTAGGTTTATAACGCCTTCAACCTGATGGACACTTCATAGACTACAGAGCGACATCCTAACAGACTCACTTGCATACTGTCAACATTGATCGAGCAAGTTGTTTATTGTTTTCTAACATCAATATTGTTTGCCATGCTTGAATAATGTTCGACACCGATTTTCATTGAAAGTGTCTATTTTATATAATATTTCATATTTTCATTCTAAATATTCTAGGTTCAACC
Organism: Geotrichum reessii; assembly: GCA_013305925.1. Lineage (NCBI taxonomy): Eukaryota > Fungi > Ascomycota > Dipodascomycetes > Dipodascales > Dipodascaceae > Geotrichum > Geotrichum reessii. The sequence goes on from QVTG01000053.1 coordinate 34,993, forward strand.
CTATTATATTTTTGACCCCGACTCTATATAACAATATTATTACCTGTGGCATGCCAGTAAGTCAATACATACAACATATACTGGCTCGCTCAAACTTTTTCTTTTAGTATATTTTCAAGGTTCTGCATTGTGATTTATCCTTATGATGCACTTTGATTTGCTCGAAACGATTTTGTTAAAGTTAATGTGTTGTCATATGGCCAGGTTGAAGCACTACTAGCGTTCGGACAGGATATTCTAGTAACAAATTATTCTAGAAGTAGAATGTTTTAGAAATGAAATGTTTTGAAAATAGAATGTTCTAGAAATAGAATATTTTAAAAACAGAATATTCAAGAAAAAAAACATTTTAAAATTTGGAAGAAGGAATATTACACAAATAATGTAGAGTTGTGTGAAAATGATGTTTGTCGTGAAAACTTATTTGCCACAAACATCATTTGCCATTCCCGACCGAAATTTTATAAAAAGAAGGTTTTTCTCAAAAGTTAAGAAATAATTGTGACAACAATAATGAATTCAAGATAATCCACATATAAACACTATCAAATATGAACTGATTTAACTTTTTTGAATAATCTGTGACCCTAGCAAAATAAAAACGACAACATTTTAAATCACAAAATCTAGAATGTTCTTTTCTAGAATGTTCTTTTATCACATTTCATTTCTAAAATATATTTCCACTAAAACATTTTATTTGCAAAAGTTTTTTTTACTAGTATGATGTACCTTAAAACCGTGAGTGCCTCGACCTGGTCATATGACAACACATTGACTTCAACAGTGATTAACTCAATTTTCAAACAGATTCTCAATGGAAATCGTTTCCACAAAATTAGTTAATTGTCATTGGGTTGATTCAGATACACACGATAGGCATGGTTTTCAACTTGCATTTTATTTATATATACTAAAAATTCCGGTTACGTAATTAAAGCGAAAATCTGATTATCCATTTTAAGAGTTTTCAAATTCTAAAAAATGATATTTTATGTGTTATCTAATCACAAAAGCTATTTAAATTTTGAAAAAATTATGCTAATTTTCTCGATCAGGTGAACTATCACGTAATTTCCAAAAATAATTTTTTGCGCATATTTTTGACTGTATTTCATGTATTCAACTGAAAAATATGCTTGAATTTGAAATTTTATTCAGGTTGAATGCAATTTTATACGGGAAAAAAAGGACGAGAAACTTGTGAATAGCAAGGGTTTATGCAAATTTGTGTGATTTCAAGTTAACCGCCAAATTCATGTATTTTTATTAAGGATATACTTATAAATGTGGTACTATTATCAAGGTTTTGATGAAAAATACTTACTGACAATACATACACCAGTGTGTATTGTGATGATATCCTAAGCTTAGTTATATATCATCATTGTATTGATTACACCTGCCACACAGAGTTATCTCTCAGTGTCTATATAAACCAATTTACTTCTCATTTACTTTCATTTCTCTATAATCAATCAATCTTCTATCTAATATTGAATGTACGTACTTAACACAGCTTGTACACGTTCCTGATTATAGGAGATTTGTATAGTAGTGGTTAACTCCAATTTTTGACAGGTATTTTTGTAATTAAGTAATTATTGTAATCAGAAAATGTGGATTTTGAAGTTTATTTCATTTTTCAAATAATTTTGAATTCAAAACCTCCAACATTTCCTGTATTTAATACAAAAAAGTTACAAAAAATAGTAGATTATACATCACATATTCTTATGTTTTGAATCTAGTGTTAATACCTCTTGAATTTTCCTGGATTGGCTGAATCTCTGATCAAAAAAAAATTATTTAGTAAACAAATTGTTTGTGAATGTTTTTGTTTGTTCCATCAGTAATTGCATATTAAACAATATATATATCTCATTAGTAAAAGCTAATTATTACGACAAATATTAATCCATAGTTTCACACGTATAAATTCAGCTTTTATACGCACATTTTGGAAATGGTTAAGTTTCATTAGTCGTTTTATTGACAATCTTGTCAAATATCAATCACGTAATCGATTATAACTTATACAAAGATTCATGTGACAAGTTCTAGAAAAAAATAAAAATATGCTTACAAAGCCTTCACATAAGCATCACTATATTGAGTAATCATAATTGCAGAGCTTGTGCACCAAATATGCAAGAAAGTGTATTTGAATTGACTTAATTCAGATTCAGTATGTCTCAAAAAATGATTTTGTGAAAACTTTATTTGTCATGAAAACATTATTTGCCAATGCCAACAAAAAGTATATAAAAAGGGGATTTTCCCTTTAGTTGAGAAATATTTTTAGGTGACAACAATAATTAATTCAAACTAATGAGTATAAACACACTATTAAATATGAATTGACTTAACCTTTCTGAGCAATCTGTAACCCTTGCAAAGCAAGAATTACAATATCTTTTTCTTGTTTAATATATTTTTCTAGTGAAGCGTGATTCACAGAGATTTGATTATAGTTTGTTTAAGATAGAATTGAAATTATTTGTTGATTACCCGCAATCCTCCGTTACCTCTCGACTTCTCCTTTGTCCTCTCTTTTTTACATACGTGCTTTTTCTTCTGCCCTGCGCCCGTCTAGGTGGAACTCGTACAAAAAAAAGAAAGTTAATATGGTTCAATGGCTGCTGTCGGTGGTTCCAATTCTGGTTTTTTAACGACTTTTCCAAATTGGGATCTTGGGTTCAATTCCCTTCTCTTACATTTATTTTCTATTTCTCGTCACAGGTAGTGGGATGTGTTTACAATAAAGCTGGCTGAGTTGTGAACATCACGTGACAGTTTCTATTGGAACTGGTTTTATGGCTTCATCAGAGAAAATACTTGGAGATAATCGGTAGCCTCAGCGCAATAGGTAATCCGGTAGAATAGACCACTCTGAGTGGCTGCTATAGTTAGCCCACGGCAGCCACCAGGCGATCAAGTTTGTCCCAAAAAAGGCCTCGTTAATGTTTCAATCCAAAGCCACAGATCGGTGCGACGGATTAGGGGTTGACAACGCCCGGATAGGGCATACCCAACAGAATAACAGCGGAAAAACAATGACAACTAACAGAACAATGACCAACAGGGAGCCCACTAAGTGGGTTTGGGCTGGGAGAGTAAGTCCGCGTATAGTCAGCACAGGGGGTGCCCCCTTGAGTGAATTGTGGCAGCCAGCAATTGATACAGGTAGAGCTGTATGAAACTTGGCACGAGGCGGTACGAGAGGGACATTGAGCAGCTCAGATCTAGCTTTAAAAAAAGTACAAGTCAAAGACCCTGGGAATAAGGAGGAGGTTGGTGACTATATAATCTATATTAATCAGTGTGTAACGCTATTTAAGCGAGAATAAGAAGAGATTTTACTACTATTACTACCTTGTGCACTATTTGAAGATTTACAATCATGTGCCACCCTGAAAGTTCAACCACCAACCATACTAAAAATCTTTTGATGGTCTTTGTAAAAAATCGATATTAAGACTTCCAGTTGCGGTGACAAGGCCTTTCCAACTGAAAATCCTATTTCCTGATTATAAAAATTAATGGTTAAGCCTTCACCTGAGAGTAATAAACTATTTGGATGGCGTTACTTGGGATCTCCTATTTTGGATAGACGATCTTTGTTCACATAATAAGGAAGTTCCAAAATTTCTTAATTTTAGAGTGTGTTTAAAATTTTGATTGTTTGGAAGGCGTTTGCTCCTGTGTAAAAGACTTGGTTGCCTATGTGAGACTTGAGAATCTTCTCTAAGAATTTTAATTTTGACTTTTTCTAACAATGTGAACAAAGATACTTCATCCATAAAAGAAGATCCTAGGTGGCACCGTCCAAATATTCATTCATATCCGAGAACCTACAACAACTCTATTTAAATTTTCAAGAAAAAGTTTTTTCTTTTTTTTAATTTGATATTAAGCAATAATTAAGCAAGGATAACGTAGAATTTAGTTGACAAGTTGAACAATTATAAAATTAAATAAAAAGATGTTTACGTCGAAATAAAGCGCCTTTGCCGAAGAGGGTACAATCTCTTGGCAGACTTTTTAGTTATAAAGGTAACTTCCTATTATTAAGTAAGAGTCAAAGGCAAACTCTTACATGATTTCAAATACTGGTTTCTAACCACAATGCAAACATCTTTCTCACTTATATACAGTTATGCTTGCTCTATTAATTTTTCCTTTATATTTTGGCTGTAATTCAGCATTTATTAAGGAGAAGAATAAGGTAACTCGCACAATATCTGACCATACTAATTGTGTCATATTTATTATTATGATAATTTAATGCTTATCAATATTATCATTATCTTGTTTATTTGAGTGTTTATTGTAATTTTATACTGAGAAAACACCAGGTTTAGCTGGGACTGGGGCAATTTATAACCCGCCTGTACCTGTAGGCGCAGAAATTTGTGAAGGCCAGAATTTTTTCATGAGCTGCAAGGCTTCCTCGTTTTGGCGTTAAAAAGGTTTGGTAAGCTAGTCTCAAGCGGGCTAGGAAAATCTGCAGTGCATTTGATACTGCATTCTGTATTCTTCAGTGATAGGACAGTAAAACCTAATTTGGGCTGCCGATGACTTGCGCAGACTTCCCTGAATCGGAGCAGGCTTTAGCCTAACCATTAAATGATGTGATTCTACAAGACATATCGCTCAAAATATTACATAATTTTTACAACAAAAATTTGCGTGTGTTTTTGACTATTTTTCAGATTTTTAACTGGAAAGTATGCCTAAACTCCAAAACCTTTTTTGCGTTATGAGCATGAAAAAAAAATTTTGGAAGTTATGAAACGCGGGGATTTTGCATTTTTGTATAAGTTTTGTGATTCAAAAAATTTTTGAATACTTCCATTGAGAGAACACTTAGAAGGAAGTTATTTACCACAAGGCTTTTTGCATTATATTATTAACTACTCTGTGTATTATTGCTTCATTATGTTCAAAAGTTTTAAAACTTTACAGCTTCATGTTATCCAGACCAACACTAATTGGTGAGAACAAAGTCTTCGTGTTGGCTCAAGACATTAGTTATATGGCTTGCAATTACGACGTTTAAATGATTTACTACACGTGTCTGTTTTTATTGGGGTTGTCCAAGTACCTTCTTTTGGTAAATTTTGTACATTGTATAAGAATTCACATAAGAAATCATGATGTCAAACCTTAAAAGAGAAAAATTGAACTACTCCAGTTTAGTCATGGATTGTAATATTTTTTAATTTCTGCTATACTCAGTTGTTTTCTATTGTTATTTCATGTATACTTTCTATCAAAACTGTTTTCTGTTAGTTTGTTATTTACACCTATTTCCCATTCATATTGTCAACTGTCCCAAGAGTATGAAACCTGATCATACTGTCTACAAATGTATGGTCTCAGCTTGAAAATGTCTTGGATTGTAGTATATTATAAACTAGCTCTTTCTTTAGATTTGCTAATACAAGAAATGTACATTACATTTCTATTATTCAAATAATGGTTTCGCTTACCTCTGGTCCTCATTATTGTTTTTATTTTTTGTGTGTTTCTTGACTAAGTACAATTTCTTTGATTTCAATGTTTTCTAAAAAATTTTAATCACTCTTTGTGTACTGAAAATATCAAGAATAGGTATTGTGTCACATTTTTTTATCTGCTCATACCAATCTTGAGTGCATTGATTTAGCCAAATCATTATTTTTAACTTTAGTGTTATACAATATATGCCATTTAATACTTGGATCTAGTGGAAAGTCTATTATCTAGTTGTTATACCATTTTAAGGTTCTTTGATGCATTTTTCAATTGTTTGTTATTAATAAAAAATTCAATATGAATGAATTGCCCAATTTAATAATAGCACCGTCTCTGGTCCATATGATAAATTCATGAAAGCTATATATCAAATTCTTTGACAGGCAGATTCAAATTATTTTGGAATCTGGTTTTTCTGGAAACCTTCACTTACACCATGGTTTGCTGATATATTTTTTTGGTAAGTAAATCTGAAAACCTTATGGTGATATCATAAAAAAGGGGAAGTGTTCAAACTACTTGTTAGTCCAAGTTAACTATATGTTATTGATTTAGCAGCTACAGATCAGTTAACTTATTATTACCATTATTTCTCATTGACATTCTTATTTTTCTAGAATATTCTATAGTATTCAAGATAATCCTATTAACTCCAACTTAAGGCATTCAGTTGTTGAGTCGAGTAATTGGCATTACTGATATAAACTGAGCCGTCTCCTGTTGTAATTTTTGCTTTGCAAGGGTTACAGATTGTTCAGAAAGGTTGAGTCAGTTCATATTTAATAGTGTGTATATATTGATTATCTTAAATTGAATATTGTCGATACTTGAAAATATTTTTTAGCCAAAAGAAAAATCACCTAATATATTTTTGGTTGGCAGTCGCAGATAAAGTTTGTGGCAAATGAGGTGTTGAAGAGAAAAAATGTTTTGATAAAACTGTACTTTCCTTCCGGAATGTTTTACCCTGAAACCATGTGCCTCAACCTGGTCATATAACAACACATTAACTGTAACATCTCCTGATTATTTTATATTTTTTATTTAATTAATTAGTCTTGTATTTTCACACTTACCTAAATTGGTCGCACAGCCTACGTAAGTTCATAGTTCAAGGAAAATGACCATTTCAATTTTTTTCAAGTTTCAGAATGTGAATTTTTAAACGAAAATGTAATTTAAATTCAAAGAAGTTAGTTGTTTATTTTGTTATAGTTAACACTGGACAGACTCAATATTATTGATCTCATTTGAAGTTTAAATTGCAACAGTTTTTTTGAAAGGATGTCAATTATTTGACAAACCATATTAAAAAAATGGAGTTAACCACTGTTATACACGCTTCTCATAAACAAAAAAATGTAAGCTATGTAAAATGTATATATAGTCTAAGAGCTTGACAATTTATTTACATAAAATACAAAGTGAAGAAAAAATAGAATGATTTATATAAACACCGGGAGATCACCCTATGCAGCAGGTGTAATCAATACAACGGCAATATATGATAAAACTTGAAATATTTGCGCAATACACACTAGTATATGTATTGCCAGTAAATATTTTTCAACAAAAAATTTGAAAAAAATTGAAAAAATCAAAAAAAATGAAAAGATATTAAAAAGATTGAAAACAGTTGGAAGTGGTTATGAACAAATAAAAAGAATTAGAGATGAAAATTAGAAAATCATAAAAGATTAATGAAATTTTCACAAAATAAAAAAGATTGAAATAATTTCCCTTAGCACATGTGTTATTTCATGGAGAATTTGGCATTATCGAATGCCTGGAATACCTAAAGCGCGCTGAAAACGCTAATTTTAAAGTCTCATAGAGACAAATGTTTTTGAATTCCATGTCTTCTTTGTATATCTTTGTTACTATAAGATTGAAATAAATTAAAAAAATTTGGAAAAAGTTGAAAAGAAAACTGGAAAAATTAAAATAAATAGAGGAAATTTAATAAAATATTAGAAAAGAAATTCAAGGAAATTGAAATCAATCAAAAGGAATTGGAAGGAATTTATAGAAATTAAAAAATATTGAAAAAATCAAAAATAAATTGTAAAAAATTGAAAAATATTGAAAAAATCATGAAGATTGAGAGAAATCAAAAAGAATTGAAAAATTTAAAAATGTTGAAAAGGTTGGAAAAAAATTGAAACGCTGAAAAATTAAAAAGTTGTCACGCACAGGTCAGGCCGCGTAATGACTTAGCTCGGGAAAATATTAAATCAAATGAATTAAATACTAAATTTATTTTATCAAGAATCATGTGTTAGTAGAACTTAAGAATTCAGTTCTGAAAAGGAAGCCAAGACTTACAAAAATAAGAATATTATCCTTTTTTAGTTTGCTGTAGTGTATCTGTGTGTTCAAAATGGAGATTCTGCAATAAAGTGCCTGTCCACTTCTTATGGCTGCAAGTTCTAAAGGACTCTCGTTAGTAAAGGTTTCAGTATTAGTCTCTTATTACAGTAATGTTTACTGTAACAAAAGTAATTTGACAAGCCCAACTGCCATTGATTACAATTGTTAATGAAATGTTTACGTTTGTTGAAAGTTCAAATGTGTCACCAAGGTCAGACGGTGTATTATTGGAAATTATCACTTACTTTATAGCAATATGATTATAAATTAATTTCAACTGTATGAAGTATCCACACTGGACATTCTATGTATGTAAGTATCTCCTTATTTCCTTGTATGTTATAATTTTGTATTTAATTCTAGAACGCAAATATCATTAATTTTATATCAATTACTTTTCTGATTTAATTTCTACATTCATCTTATCGACGGTGTCAGATTTGGTCGCCAAATCTCATCAACGTTTTATATTATAATGGATACATTGTTCAGATCTAATGGAATTCATTGAACTGTCATTAATTGAGTTCGATAGAATTCTAAAAAATAATGTTAGTTAAATCCAATAGGTTCTGTGTAGCAATTCAGAGGGAAATCGTTAGTTACTACATAGTAGGAGGTTGATATGGATTTTTCTGGTATAGATATAGTTAAGCAGCAAGACTGTTCATAGAAAGCTAATTACAGACTGAAGCTGGATAGCTGGTTAAAACTTTGGTCGCAAAATATAGTTTGGACTGTTCATAGAAGCCAGTCTTGTTTGAATAATGTGAACTGTTGATGAAAGTTAGTTTTATCTTAAAACATTGATGTTATGTTTTAGTGTTACAAGAACCAAACATTGTGTATTGGATTTTAGAAGTGCCTTTACCTTTAAACAGTGCGTGCTTCATCATACACATATATACATATATATTTGAGAAGCTTCGAGAAATTTCTTTTATGTCTAATAATTTTTTATGTGATTAAGAACCCCCAACTGGAATTGCCTTCTGAAATTAACTTATGATACTTGATATTGTTTGATTATTGCATCTGGTATTCTTCGTCATGTTTATAGCAAATTTTATCTTTCAATTACATTTGATTTAGTTTTGTTAATTTGGTGCTCGTTACAACGATGGTCTTTTTTGGAAGAGATCCTCATGGACCCCTTACTAACTATTAACAACACAGATCTATTTAGGGAATCCTATTAGATCCTAACAATGTGAATTTAAATATAATGCATAAGTACAAATAAGCAATTGTGACCAATGGTAGTCGGGCTTGTGAAACCAAATCGGGTACGTCTGTTGAAATAAATATGTTGTTTAATGACCAGGTTGAGGCACTTATGATTTTAGGATGAGAATATCTAAAAAAAAAAAAATAAAGTTTTGCAAAAACTTTATTTGTCATCAATACTTGATTTGTCAACAAAATCTGATTTGTTATCAAAACGTACGTGTGATTAAAACATTATTTGGCTCAAACTTCATTTGCAACTGCTAAAACCAAAATTATATAAAGAGTGGAATTTTACCTAGTTGAGAAATATTTTCTATGTGACAACGATAATCAATTATAAGATAATCATTGAAAAGACACAATTAAATATGAATCGATTTAACCTTTCTGGAAAATTTGTAATCCTTGCCAAGCAAGATTTACGACAACGTAAACAACATTTCAATCTTTAATTTTTTAATTTTTTAATTTTTTAATTTTTTAATTTTTTAATTTTTTAATTTTTTAATTTTTTAATTTTTTAATTTTTTGATTTTTTGATTTTTTAATTTTTTAATTTTTATTTTTTTAATTTTTTAATTTTTCAATTTTTTAATTTTGTAATTTTTTAATTTTTTAATTTTTTAATTTTTTTTTATAAGAATCAATTGATTTTATAAGATTTCAAGCCCCTAATTTACCAAAGCATCTTACGGCTTTTTTTTCAGAAGTTTTACTGCTTTATCATACCTTATCATTAAAACACTATTGTAAAGCCCTCACCGGGCAGGAAAGCAAAATTCACATAAACAGAAATTGCATGAAACATAACAGAGGAAGCGCCACAGGAGCTACAAACAAATTTTGCTCCTCCCCAAGATATCGATGCAAATTGTCAAACAAACTTAGTAGGTGTTATGAGGACCTAAGTAACAAAACTGAATTAAATATAATAAAAAAATGTTATTGATTTTAAACACCGAAAAGACTACTTAAAACAACAATCAAACAATATCAAATATCATAAGTTAGTTGTAAAACGTAATTATAATTGGAGGGTTTTTAATCACGTAGAACATTATTTATAATTAAAAGAAACTGTTGGGAGTTTCTCAAATATATATATACCTAGTGTACATGACGACTTCAGATTTTCTATTGCAAAACCTTATTTCGTGATCAAAAAATAAAACACAATCAAAGGAAAAATAACAGAACATTAATATGAAATATTTATACAAATAGCTCAATTTATAGTATCATATTACTTGATGTTTGAAATGTCAATTATCATAAAATTAGATCAATATGATATATTTTTGGAACAAAGTTTTTTTTTTACTTTTTTGACTCGCCTCAGCATAGATTATATTAATTTGTTAATACAACTCGGCTTCAAATTCAATGATGATTTTGATGAAATAGAAAGCATTATATAATAAGAAATAACATGTTGATTTTTGTTAACAAATCATTCTTAATATCTTCCCAGACATTTTTAATGAGTTAAGATTAGGAGATTGCGGTGGCCAAATAATAATCTTAATATCGTGATTCGACAATCATTTTTTAACCTCTTTATGACAATGATACCTAGCTCCATCCTGCATAAAAATAACATTCTTAACTGGAAATCTTTTTTAGTCTTTTCAATAAACGGTAACAAATTACTCTTAAGAGCTTTCAAAAATAATCGTTGATTTATTGTGGCCCCTTGTAGTAGAAAGGAAAGATCATTAGTACCTACTCATGACTAGCATCCCAAACACCCATCTTTTTACAATTACGAGAAACCGTGGGACGTGTTATAATTGGATTGTTTTCACATCTTGTGTTGTAATATTGTATCTATTGAGATTGATCCTTCGTTAAAAAACCAATCTCAAAATGACTTTCATCTGACTAGATAAATGTCGCCCAGTCAAAACTTGTGTAATTTTTATAAGATTTTGCCCACAATTTCCGTTTTATTTTGTGACATCTTTTCAGAAATGGTTGAGCAGACGACGGTACACAATATTAAAAACAGTTTTTTTTGTAGAACTTGTCGGATCAAAACCATACCAATCGTGAGTCCTGATATTGTTTGAGTGACGAGTTGATTGAGTGTAATTCTAGGATTTTTTTTTTCAACACGCATAATTCCTCTTACCTCACGGTCACTCAAAAATGTAGATTTCTTTTGAGTGGACTTGGGTCCCTCATCAAGGGTAGTCTTCACATTTGACACACTTCAATTGTTTGTAGAGTTGGAGGATAGTGCGTCTAGGAAGACCAAGTGTTTAACAATCTGAGTTGCAGAGAGACCCAAAATCTGACATTTTTTTACAATCCCCCTTGAAATTTGTAAATTTGCTTTTCCTTGCATTATAAAATATGTAAATAAAAAGAAGTAAAATAATGATAATTTTTAATCATGTTTTAATTGATTTTGTTGTAGATGGTTTTAAAAGGTTTGTTGAAAAAAGTCTTTTTGTTTTGTTTTTGTCTGGAGTTGTCAAGTACCCTACGCATATATGTGTAAAATAAAGCACACACTGTTAAATAGCAAAGATACTTGTAAAATTCAATACTCAATGTTAAGTTCTTGCCGCATGAAAACTTAACATTAATGTTTCAAGATATAACTGACTTCTATTCGATCTTCCGTTAGATTGTCACATCAAATATCATTGGATTAAATTGAGTTCATTTTATGAAATATCATTGAGTTAAAATAAGCTCATTCCATAAAATATTAGTGGACTCAATGACAATGAAAAGAACCCCTCATAGTTTCAAAACATACAGGATTTGTTGTATGACAATAATTTCTTACGGTAATATCTTCTTACCGACCATTAAAAAAAATTATTTTACAAAACCTCATTGAATCCTAACAATGCAAATTTCAATATTATGCATCAGCATCAATAAGCAATTGTTTCAAATAGCAGTTGTGATCGTCAAACCGATTTTGTTACATATTAATTATGACAAAGGAATTAATGCAAGTCTCTGGCTGCAAACCAGCCCAAGAACATAACTTAATAACTGTATTTCCATTATTAGGTAGTAACTTAAAAATATAGAACAACACAAAACCTTGGAAGATGAGCAAGGCTGGAAAAACACATAGATATTTACAGAAATTACAGATCAACGTATTACTCTGACAATCATAGCAATAAATTATTCAGTTCAGTGAATTTTATTAAAAAGTAGATGAAAAAAAATTGTGAATCAGTGAAAAAAAGAATAGATAATGAAGACGAATGAATACAAGAAAGGCTTGTCAAACTAACTCTGTCACAAAACAATGAAACTGGAAAAATTAGAAAATAGAAAAAAGGAAAGAAGCAAAAAAAATGATACAGGAAACAAATATTGACAAAGTAGTGGGAAATTAGAATAACGATCGGAAAAATATGATATCAAATATAAAAGAAAAAAATGGAATAAATTGAACCCGTGAAAATCTAAATTTGAATGAGATTTCAAGAAAATAAAAGATGAATAAAGTTGAAAAAATTAAAAAATAATATCAAAGAAAATTAAGACTAAATATAAGAAATTCAAAATCTGGAATGAAATAAAAGTTGTAATTTGGAAAAAATTATAAAAGTTTGGAGAATATGAAATGAAATTGAATAATATTAAAAAATTAAGAAAATCTTAAAATATTGAAAAAAAATTGTAAGAAACAGAAAAAATCAAAAAAATCGATAAAATGTGAAAAGAATCTGGAGAAAAACTATACTTGAAAAATTTACAAAATTCAGAAAAATAAAAGATATTACCAGAAGTCACAAAAAAATTGGAAATAATGATAAAAATGCAAAATATAGGTGGGAGCAAGTTGAAATATATGGAAATTTTTTGAAATAATTGGAAAGAAGGATAAAATTGAATAAGTGGAAAAAAATCAATAAATCATAAAAGCCTTTTGTAGAAAATTGGATAATCGAAAAATGAGAAACAGTTGGAAAATTAAATGAACTAGAAAAAATTTGAATAAATTGAAAAAGTGAAAAAGAAAAGGAATATAGCCCAATGGTTACCGTCGGTGGTCTCAATTCTGGTTTTGTAACAGCTTTTCCAAATTGGGATCTCGGGTCCGATTCCTTTCTTTGACATTAATTTCTTATCTTTTGTCACAGGAAGTAAAATGTGTTCACAATAAAGCTGGCTGAGTTGTACAAATCACGTGACGGTTGTCATTGGAACTGGTTTCAAGGTTTTATCGGAGGGAATACTTGGGGATAATTGGTAGCCTCAGCGCAATAGGTAAACCGGTAAAAGAGACCACTCCAAGTGGTTGACATAGTCACCCCAGGGCAGCCACCAGGCGACCAAGTTGTCTCAAAAAAGCCTCTTTGGTATTTTAATTCAAAGCCACAGATCGATGCAACGGATTAGGGGTTGACAACGCCTGAATCGGGCACACCCAACGGAATAACAGCGAAAAACAATAACAACCAATAGAATTATGGCCAACAGGGAACCCACCAAGTGGGTTCGGTCTGGGAGAGTAAGTCCGCGTATGTCGACACAGGGGGATGCCCCCTTGAGTGAATGGTAGCAGCCAGTAATTGATACAGGTAAAGCGGTATAAAACTTGGCACGGGGCGGTACCAGAGAGACGTTGAGCAACTCAGATTTAGCACTAAAGTATGAGGCAAGGACGCTGGGAATGGGGAGCAGGTAGGCGACTATATAATCTATATTAATCAGTGTATAACGCTAAGTAAGCGAGAATAAGAAAAGATATTACTACTACAAATAACAATTATTTGAGAAATCTCATTGGATTCTAATAATAATATATACATTTCAATATCATACATAAGTATGAAGAAAACAATTGTAACCAACAGTAGTTGGGCTCCTCAGACTTACTCCGTAATAAAATCTGTTTATTGTTTTTACACCATATGGCCACATAATTAAAATAATGATAACAAAGATATAGAACGAAGATTTTTTATAACTGTCCTGCGACAGATCGGTAGCTTCAGAAAAAGACATTAAATTTGAAAACATTTGTTCTTAAGAGATTTTAACCTTAGCGTTCTTAACGGGCTTCAGGTGATTATGGCATTTGATGGCGCCAAAATTTCTATGAAATATTAGACGTGCTAAGGAAAATATGGGATACATAACACCTGGTAGATTGATAACAGAAATTGACACATTGTAAAAATTTGACAAGTTGCTTTGATCAAACAAAATTTTAGCAAAGAAATTCCGGTAATCAGTTTCAAAACTTGGAAACCGCTCCAAAACCCTTTTTAATATTAAGTAATACTTTAAGATGAAGTTCAGAAAAATTTTCACTGAAAAGGTACGCTCCACAAGATGCAGAGGGCACTCCTCAATAACGTGTTTAACTGTTTCCAGCCGTCCAAATTTGTAGTTATAATCTGTCTCAGTAATAAACTTCATTTTGAAATACTTCTTAAAAACACCATGACATATTTGCAACAGAAAGAGCTTGCTAAGGGTATGGCAAAGCACAGTCTTTATAAATAAATCTAATGGGTTGGGGAACTTACTGTCATATTACTCCCGTTGAGTACAAGAGTAGTATTGTCGAATCTCGCCTAACTTGTCATAGTCATTTTGCTATTCAGCCCGTGATGTACGGCGCATAGTGCTTTTTAGCTTCTGCAATGCTGTACAAGCTTTCTTGTCTCGATCATACTTTGGATGTTTCCAAGGTGATCTCTTATTCTGCTACTTGTTATGATCAATGCTTTCCATAATCCAAAACCAAAAATTATTCACAACTGAATTCGCTTTTTTTTTAGAGTATACTTATAATACCAAGCAAAATAAATATAAAATAATAAATAAAGGAATGTTTTGATCAGGATGATTTTTAAAAGGCAAATGATCAAAATCTCATGATTTTTGCAAACTTGCGTTAATTTGTTCTTATTCATAGAAAACAATGTTCAAAAAAGTTGCCAATAAAATGGATCTAAAATAGCAACTTTTTGATATAAAAGTTCAAAAATAACCATTTTTTCTATCGTGGTTTTTGCAAAATTTAAAGTCCAAAAGTAACCATTTTTTATTGATTAATGTTCAAAAGTAACGCTTTTACAAAGTTTAATGCCAAAAATAACCTTTTTTGATAAAGGGTAGTCAATTTTGAACTCAATTTTTGAAAAGTCGTTGGTTTTGAATTTAAATGTTGTGAAAGTGGTTATTTTTGATCAATTATTGTATCAAAGTCGATACTTTTGACAATTAAAATGTAGAAAAAAGTTACTTTTGACATTATATTACTGGAATATTTTTATTTCTGACATTTAATTATACTTAAGTTGTTAGATTTGAATATTTTTTACACGAAAGTTGTTACTTTTGAACATTGTTATTTTTGACCTTTTTTTTCAAATGTTGTTATTTTTGACCCTTTGTTAAAAATGTGGTTATTTTTGACCTTTTTTTTAAAAAATGTTGTTATTTTTGGCCTTCTTTTCAAGGATTTTGTTATTTTTGACCTTATTTTTAAAAATGTTGTTATTTTTGGCCTTCTTTTCAAGAATTTTGTTATTTTTGACCTTATTTTAAAAAATGCTGTTACTTTTGACCTTTTTATAGAAATGTGGTTACTTTTGGAGTTTGAAATCAAAAAATAGCTATTTCTGACCTTTTTAAAACACAACGAAATTTTTTTAAAATATGACTTAGAGCATAAGAAATAATACATTTTCATGATAAATGTTCAACACATCGATCAAATTTGTCCACAAATCCAAAAATCACATACAAAACTGTCCTTACAAATACTGTCATTCTGAGGTTTTTTGCTTGAATAAATATATTAAAAATCTGTTCATTGTTTTCACATAAGATAGGTATATAAATAAAATAATAGTGACAGAAATATACGTACAAAAAAAACATTGAATTCAAAAAAAAGATGATTTATTTCGCAGTAATGATCTCTCTCGATGGATATAAAATCTGTTTATTGTCCTCAAATCACATAGTTTCATAATTAAAATAAATTATAAAAATATACAAAGAAAAAATTTAAGTAAAAACCATTCCTCTTCAGCAGATGAAACAGCTCTACATCTCATGTGTACGGCCAATATTTGAATATGCCAGTCCTGTTTGGTATCACAAATTGACAGGTCAATGGAAAGATGAAATCCAAAAGATTCAAAATACTGCTTTACGTAGGATTTTGGGTGCATTCAAGTCTGCGCCTATTAAGGCAATGCAGCGTGATGCCGACATCTTACCTGTGAACATAAGAATGCAAGAAATTTGTGACCGGTTTGCTGTCAGGGCCATTCGAGCCGTCAGTCCGAGAAACCCTGTTAGGAAACTCGCTACCCGTAGTAAGCAACCCGAAGGCAACCTTGACGAACTATTTGTGAGAATCAGACAAATGGAAGGCATTGATGATGACAAGTACTGGAGTAAGAGACCACCTTGGAAACATCCAAAGTATGATCGAGACAAGAAAGCTCGTACAGCATTGCAGAAGCTGAAAAGCACTATGCGCTGTACATCACGAGCTGAGTGGCAGAAAGACTATGATGAGTTAGGTGAACTTCGACAATACTACTCTTGTACTCAACGAGAGTTGTATAATAGTAAGTACCCCAACCCACTGGAACCATTCATGAGGACTGTGCCTCGCCATACCTTTAGCAAGTTATTCCAACTGCGAACGGGTCATGGTGCTATTGGAAAGTATTT
>QVTG01000053.1:62819-77795 GCA_013305925.1 Geotrichum reessii
ACCACCAAGTGTTCCTATAATACCCATGGCTTTCTTGGCTTTAGAAGTGACGTTCTTTGCATGCTCGTGAAACTTGAGCTCGCAGTCAATAGGAGCCCTAACCCTTCGTGTTTTTAATTTTTTTCATTTCGTTTTTATAAGTTCTATAACTATGTCGAAGTATTCTTTCTTGGCTACCATGTATATATTCTTTAACCAGCTATATAGAAAGAGGTCTATTTCTATCACTGTTCATAACTCTGTAAGCATAGTACTCACACCCACGTAACCGGCACGTGACAACAACCAAACAAAAACGAATTAGTACTCATCCTAGTTTTGCCTATTGAAAACCCTTTGTGACTTAGAAAAAAATTTGCTATTTCTTTTCCTACTTTCAATCACCAACTATTCTTGTTTTTTTTTTTTTCCTGTTTCTTTTTTTTGCATCACTAACTTTAGTCATAGCAAAAATATCAACAATGGGCAATGATCAACTTTCAGGTGCCGAGTTGAAAAGGCAGATAGCAGATCTATCAGGTATTATGCTCTTCTTCCCCCAGTTCTATGAACTTCATTCTAACACTTTTATTTAGTCCAGATCAATCGCCACAAGGAATCGAACCAGACGGGAGCAGCATCCCATTTGCAGACGTACTATAATAACAGGATAACTCATCCTTCTTCTAGATATTCTAGATACAACAAGCGTGGCACATATTCTTATAATAGTTCTTACAATATGACGACATCACGAAATCACCCATATCATCACTCGTCTGCACTCTACAATCCCAACAATATCGTAAATATTAATGGACAAAAATACAAATCAACATCAAGCGGAAACAAGCTTGTAAAGGTAGCCGGTATGCTTAACTCCTTGATGATTTTCATCTCTTTTTTTACATGATTATGAAGGCGACAGTTTTTTTTTTTTCTTTTTTTTTTTTTTTATTATCTCTTTTATTGCTTTATAACAGAAGCCATTTCTAACCAATAGAGACGCCGGTATCTAACTTTTGTTTAACTTTTTTTGTTTATAGATTCTCACTCTATTCCGACCGATACTTTTGTTCGAAGCAAACCTGGAACACTGGTTAACACCAGTGTAACAGAAAAAGCAAAGAACTATAGTAGTTTCTGTCCGCAATTTACGCGGTCAGGAGTATGCACACGTGGTTCTTCTTGCAAGTATGCAAAACATGATCGAAATCATGTTGCAATTTGTAAATACTATTTGACCGGCACATGTAACAAGCCCTCTTGTTCTCTCAGTCACATCTCGACTCCTTACAACGCCCCTGTTTGCTCATATTTTTTAGCGGGAAAATGCACTAACAGTGCTTGCAAGTATCTGCATATCAAGCCCAGTTTACCTGGGTTTATTTGTAGAGATTTTGCTTTCAATGGCTATTGTGAGCAAGGAGCATCTTGTGGTAGGGTTCATAGTTCTGACTGCCCAGATTTCTTTGAAACTGGAAAGTGTCCAAGGTCAAACTGTCGCCTACGGCACAGAAAGCCTATAGAGAATGACCTTAATTTTCCTTCTAATGATCAAACAATAGTAGATACACATGAGCTTACTAAAGGGATGTTTGATGAGCCCGAAGACTCTGATGACGAGGACGAGAGAAGCATAGATCAGGGCAGTAGACCTAGCCCTTCAGAAGAAGAGCAGCAACAGATTCAAGAACAAGAAGATGGCGAACTTGACAATGACTTTATAAAATTATAATTTAATAAACCAAGATTCACTCTAGCATTTTCTTTTCTTTTTTGATTTTTGTAAACATGAAAATAGAACTATCTTATTGGTTTATTATTTTCAACATGTCATTCTAATGCTCATCTATAGTATATTCAGTGATAATGTTTTGGTGATTTGATCAGCCCTTACCCTGTATAGATTTTTATAAAAATTTTCAGCCTATTTTAATCGAAATCTCAGACTTCACCATATCCGAATCATATTTAGGTCAATTCAAACGAGTCAAATGCTTGAACGCAGATGTCACTTATTGTTCAGGACTTTTGGAAATCAACATTTTCAGGCGTGTAAATTATCTACACGTCTTGTCTGTTTGAGAGCTCCGAGAAATGTCGCTTACTACTCAACAATCAAACCGTCGCCAAAGGCAAAACAAGAAGGCAGACCCATTTCTCCAGAATTACTTGAGCGGATCAATAACATTCCGGTAGAAAATTTTAGAAACTTTTCTATTGTGGCACATGTGGATCATGGCAAGTCAACACTTAGTGACCGGTTTTTAGAACACACTGGCGTCATCAAAGCAGGCTCAAATATGCAGGTTCTTGACAAACTTGATGTTGAAAGAGAGCGTGGCATTACGATTAAAGCCCAAACCTGTACAATGCTTTACAATTTTAAAGGAGAAGACTACTTACTGCATCTTGTTGACACACCAGGTCACGTTGATTTTAGAGCTGAGGTTTCGCGGAGCTATGCTTCTTGTGGTGGTGCTCTGCTGCTTGTCGACGCGAGTCAAGGTGTTCAGGCACAGACCGTCTCTAACTTTTATCTTGCATACAGTTTAGGTCTTAAGCTGATACCTGTTATTAACAAGATTGATCTTGATCATGCAGATATTGAGCGTTCGATGAATCAAATTGAAAGCGCCTTTGAACTAGATAGAGACGATGCCATTTGCATTTCTGCCAAAGCTGGTACTAACATTGAAGCCGTCCTTCCAGCTGTAATTGATCGTATTCCTGCTCCTGAGGTTCATCCCGAAGCTGCGTTTCGTTGTCTGTTAGTGGATTCCTGGTTTGATACTTATTTGGGTGTAGTACTTCTTGTTTATGTTGTAGATGGTTCGGTCAGAAAGGGTCAGAAAATTTTGTCCGCTCATACTAAAGACAAGTACGAAGTCAAGGATATTGGAATCATGTATCCAGATCGGGTTTCTACTGGTAGTCTGAGAGCTGGTCAAATCGGCTACATTGTTCCTGGTATGAAAAATAGCACAGATGCATTCGTTGGCGATACATATATGCATGTTGACAAAATTGTCGAGCCTTTGCCAGGATTTGAGGAACCTAAGCCCATGGTTTTTGTCGGTGCTTTTCCTGCCGAAGGTACTGAATTCAAGGCTTTGGAAGATAGTCTGATGCAACTAACTTTGAATGATAGAAGTGTCACTATCACTAAGGAGACCTCGAATGCTTTAGGCCAAGGATGGAGGCTAGGTTTTTTGGGTGCTCTCCATGCTTCTGTGTTTAGAGATAGGCTTGATAAGGAGCATGGGGCTTCTATTATTATCACTGCTCCTACAGTACCTTACAAAGTTATCTGGAAAACTGGAGAAGAGGAAATTATTTCCAACCCTGATCAGTTCCCTGGTATCACTGAGTCTTCTAAGGTTCAGGACTTGCAGGAGCCTTTTGTTGAGGCTCTTATTGCTGTTCCTCAAGAATACATTGGTACTACCATCAAACTTTGCGATGATAACAGAGGTATCCAAAAGGGCTTGCAGTATCTCAGTAATGGCCAAGCGCTTATCAAATACTTGATTCCCATGGCTGAGTTAGTTAGTGATTTTTTTGGTAAACTCAAAGGCTTGACAAAAGGCTATGGTTCTTTAGACTATGAGGATGCTGGCTACAGGTCTTCTAAACTTGTTAAACTTGAGCTTCTTGTAAACGGCAAGGGTGTCGATGCACTGGCTCAAGTCATGCACAGGAGCCAGTGCGAAACCAAGGGCAAAGAATGGGTTAAGAACTTTAAAGAGTATCTTAAGAATTATCTTTTTGAAGTTGTGGTGCAGGCCAAAGCTGGCGGTAAAATTGTCGCAAGGGAAACTGTTAAGGCAAAAAGAAAAGATGTTTTGGCTAAACTGCATGCTTCGGATATTTCAAGAAGAAGTAAGCTGTTGAAGAAGCAGAAGGAGGGTAAAAAGAATATGAAGATGATTGGTAATGTTCGCATTCCTCAAGAGGCATATCAATCGTTTTTATCTAAAAATTAATACGAAAAGAGACGACCTTTGTACATAGCATGTAATAAGTAGTAATAATAATGACAAATATAATTTACCAAAAAAACAAAAAAACCTCCCATTAAATTAACAATTGTAAAATAGTAATTCCTAACAAGTTAATTATTTCTACTGCGCTTTCTATCGTGATCTTCGTAGTCTTCACTATTTTGCGCACCCAGCTGGTTTCTGACAATATCCTCCATGAAAGCTTGTAAACCTTCCTCAGGATTCTCGCTCTGCATAATGGCTTCAATCTTTTTTCTGTTTTCTTCATCGACAGGACCCTGATCCACGTCCATTCGCTGATACTCAACTTTGGGCACAAACTGGGCAGCAGCCAAATCAGAGTTAGCATTATTGCTTGCCTCTGTACTGCTGTTTGAAAGCGCACCTGAAAGCTGTTTTAAGTATTCAATAAGTTCAGAGTATTCGTCTTCGTCCTCCTCTTCTTCAAACTTTTGTAAAGGCTAAAACATCGGTTAGTAGTTTGTTTATTTTTTTATTGTTCTTATTATTGCGGTTGGTCGTTTCAGAAGCTAGAGTAAACAAAATCCTCTATATGTACTCACAGTTTGTTCTTCAGAATTTTTTAATTTCCAGTCAGCTTTGAACTCCTCGACCAAGATCCGCGCCACGTCGGCATCTTCCACGGAGTGTAAAGGAGTATCACCATCTTCATCTGTAATATTAATGTTGCCACCCTTGCTGATCAGGTATCTCAATAAGTCAATATGCCCATACGAGGCAGCGGCGTGAATAGGTGTATATCCATTGTTGTCCTTGTCATTTGGAGTATGCTGACCTGATTCAATCACAGTCTTGACATAATCAACGTCATTATCAGATGCAGCTATCCAAATATTAGTAGTTCTAGCCATTTTAAAAGTGTGATGCAAGGTATACGATTTAGCCTGTCAATGAAGATAAGCTGCTGAAAAGCAATAGCATTCCCAGTCCTAACTGTCGACTCCTATTTTCAAGAAAAGTTCGGTTAAGAACATTATGTAATTTTTTTTTTAAGAAATGTCCGGGTAATTTGGGAGTTTGAAAGTTTGAAAGTTTCAAGCAATATATTTCAAAATATACGTATATTCCAAGTGTTATGTCTTTTCTTATAATAAAAATTCACACAAATGAAGCTTTTTAAAAAAACAATTACAAAAATTTGTGATCTTAATTCGGTTCTAAATACTTGAAACCGCCGGTTATATATATATATATATTTTACAATCTTGAGATCTGGACTCTTCTTTTTTAATCTAGATAGTTTTTTTACTTGAAAAAAAATTTAAAACCTAGATTTTAGTCATTTAAATACCTGCTTACTTGATGACTGATTTGCTAGTATTTTCACAAACTGTTTAATCTCCAAAAATAATAATTTTCTTGTATCTAATAAGTAGAAGTTGTTTCATTTTTAAAAACTAAATACCTTATTCTCAAAAAATGTGGTTTATATTTTTTATTAATTTGTTATTTACAACTAAACGCTTCAGAAATATCTCAATAGTAAATTCACAATTTACACTTAAGAGCACTTAATAGTAGACGTTATGAAAGTAATACAAAAAAAAGCAAAAACAATTAAATATTATAAAATTATATTATTAAATATCGGATACTTTGTTTTTTTGTTACTTCATTCTACCAACATGGTGCGGTCTATTCATGTTGACTTATTACTATCAACTTGGTTTCCATACAAGACTTTTGGTCGATTTTGTAATTTCACCATTTCTGACCTGTTTATCTGTTTCAAGGAATTTTTTTGTTTTTAAGTTGAATCATCAAACGAAAACTTCTTCAAATTTCTGATAATAAGTAGTTTTGAAAGGTCCAAATATTATGGGATTTAGGGGCTTGAAATTATACAAAACATTAAACAGCAGTTTTAGCAGCAAGTGTACTCTGACTACCTAAAATCAAAATTCACATTCCCGGTTCATTACGTTTGAACCAAAAATATTTTTTTTTAGCCATAGATTTGCAATATCGTGAAAACCCTACTTTTTTTTGATTTGCTTCAAAACTTCGAGTTTTCATAAAATCAAAATAATTAAAAGCTGAAAATATTAATTATTCTGGGCTTGTTTTTATTTCAGCATAAAATTTATTAAAACTTTTGTGTGACTGATAATTCAAAAAGTTGGAAAACCTCTTAAGTTGATTTGATTGATATCTCATTATAATTTTTTATTATTTATTTTGTCGCATTTAATAGCTTAAAGCCTTAAACTTATGGCAAGAAAAGTTTTTCATACGTATGATATTTTTCAAGCGGTCTAAAACTGCCTTGTTTGCTTAAAAACACCCTAGGCTAGACTTGTCAATTTGGAGCATTCATATGATACATGAGTTGCCTTTAGTTCAAGATATAAAAGTAAATTCCAGTTATTTTACCAGACTTCATTGTGCCTTTTAGGAACGACACTTGAATCTAAGTTTTTTTTTGCTTTTTTTTTTTTTTGTTATTAAATTCATAATGTCAATTTCAGTTTATTGATAAAATACTGATACTTTAAAGATAGCTGCTAAGCCTACCTCTAAAATCTAGTGAAACTTTGAAAAATAACTATGAACAATTTCTGTCTTGGATGTTGTAATTTTTCATAGTCAAGCTTTTGACGAATTTTTACAGCTATTTATTTGAATTGATGAATATACATACAAAAAGTTGTTTTTAGGCAACTTGGAGTTTTTTTGATCAAGTCAAGTTCACTCTTTTTGTTTTTTCCGTTTACTTCGTTTTATTATATAGTCCTAAACCAACGAACTTTCAACAAAGTAGCTTTGTTTGCAGTTTGTAAATATTGTTTTCAATATTTCTATCAGGTCACTGCAAGTGATTGTTTTCTTAAATAAAAATTTCATTTTTGTTAAAATCTTTTCACTATTTTATTTATAGTTGCGTTGACCAATTCTTTGCTCACTATCAAACTCATTAAATAGTTTATCAAGTCTTAGACTTTGAAAGTAAAATCAAACAAACTAAAACATAAAATGTTTGACTATGTTGGCTTTTCTGGCTCTCAAAACATAGATTTACAGTTGCAGTTTGAATTCCATTATGCAAACTTGTTTTGAAGAAAGTTTTACCAGCAAAAGTAGAAAAACCAAGTTCAGATAGAAAAATATATAGCATTCATTTGGAATCAAAAAGTGGGTAGCGCTAATAAGCCTTCAGACATTTTGTTTCCACTCTCTGATTTTTCTCAGTTTTCAGTAAATAATGTTTTTTTCTTCATTTACTTTGTTGATAAAATTGATGCTCTACCATATTAGAAGGTTGTATACTAAACGGTACCAAGTGTTCCAGTTAGAAAAGTCGGATGTTGTTTAATGTTTTCATTATTCTCGGGTACACAAGACTATTTTTTTTTGAGTGAAAAAAAAAAATAGCTGTTTAGTCAAAAACACCCTGCATTTTTTTAAAAATTATTATCCGTATAATTTGTACTATTTGAGCATAAAATTATTATTATTATTTTAAAAAAAAACTTAAATTAGTTTTATTTACGTTTATCATTATTTTGGTTATTTTTTTTTTGTTTGTTTGTCTTGCTTTTAGCGGCTGCAACCCTGGACACAAAAAAAAAACAAAGATTAACAGATTTCAGTAGAACTTTGACCTACTTTCTTTTCACGTCAAGGACTATCACATGCCGCCTTCAGTATACGAAACTCTTGGGGGACTTTTTTTTTACAAATCTTTGAATCTTGGTCATGGTAAGTAGTAAGGGGAAACATTCCCATTTCGATAGTAAAACCCGGTATTGCTGATGCTACGGCCAATTTTTCGTATCTCATGAAAGTTAGTCTTCATATATCCGGCTAAAGCTAAATGAGTATTTTCAAGACTCTCCTTTTTTTTATTGGAGCCTTGAAAGAAAAAAAATAAATTTATCCTACACATGAAGAGAAGCTTTGCAATGTTACCACGTTGTTTTAAAGTTGTTACCACGTTGTTTTAAAGTTGATTTTCTTTGTACTTCGGTAACCATGTTAAAGTTTTGAAGGCTTTTTTATTGGCGAAAACATTGCAAACCCATCCCAAACATTCATTAAATTGCGTTCATCTATTTTTTGAAAAAAAAAAATTATTCCTCTTTATTATGGTTGCTACTTTATGAAATTTATGTAGCTTTCAGAGCGTGTACAGATGTAAATAACGTAAAACATGTGTAGCAAACACCAAAGTTTTTCCGGTTCCTGGTGTATAAACGTTGGAGTAATACATACTTTTGTAGAGTTACTGTTGCTCAATTACTATTACAAGTTGTTCTGACATTAGTACCTAGTTGAAGATTGACCTAGTTGAACCTCCAGTGTTTATGAAAGATATTACTTTCTGCTATCTTTTTTGGTGTTGTTATTGTGGTGGGCTGGTTATAACTTGAAGATTTGTAAACAAATGGCTTTTTTATTTTTTTGTTCCTTAAACTTCGGGAAAACTGGTACATGTTTTGGTATTCACAAATAAATAAAATTACATGTCAGTAACTCAACATTATAGATAGGAGCTACCTTTGCAAACGACTTAAGCTTAACCCTTTTTTCGTGTTACATTGTTTGGTACGTAATGCAACTTGTGGTTAATAAGTATTGTATCAATGATATATATAAATTATAAATGAATCATGGTCCTTGATTAAAATAAAAACGTGTATTTTGCTCAAATATAAAATAAATAAAATAAACTTAAATGAAAATAGCACCACGCAATTTTTGCAGTGATAGTTCTGCTTTTGTGCTTTTGATAGTGGGATTTTTTTTTTTTTTCAATTTTAATTAAAACCCACATTGGTTGGGGTACTGTCTTTCATCCAAAGGAAAGGGAATGATACCATTGTCAACCAATCTTCTGAAATCCCACTCAACAGAGTTTTCAGTCTTGTAGGTCCAGAAAATCCACCCAGAGCCCTGATCATAAGCATCAAACTGGGCCTCAACGTAACGGCGCGAGTTTTGGCGCTCTTGATCAGACCATGTGGAAATATTCCAGCGGTTTTCGCAGGATCCAACATAATAAGAACCAGAATCCTTTGTAAAAGTGCCGTCGTAGCGCGCTCCATGGCCAACTCCGTTAAGCCATTTGGTACAATCAGTAAGGGCAGCTGAAAACTCGCCAGTAACACGCCAGTGATGCTCAGTTTGGGTCTGACGACCAAGTCCGCAGGCAACACCAATATGATCGTCAATAGAACGGCTAACCTCACCAGGAGAAAAGATTTGGTAATGATGGTGGTCCAATGTCACAAGCCAGTTTGAAGGCATTTCCAGAAAACCGTTCCAGTAATTGAGAGGTTGAAAAGCGTCATGAAAGGCCACTCCCGTGTTTGGGCAATTTTTTCTGATGATATCGTATCCGCGCTGGTAAAAGTCTTTGACTCCATCCATATTAAGTACAGGACCAAGAGGTTCGTTTAAAAGTTCAATGGCAGCGACAACGTCAGCGTACTCAGGGGTGCCGTATTTTTTAGAAATGTAATCCAAGACTTGAAGTGTAATGTCAACATTGTTTCCATTTTGCCAGCCCCATTGATCTCGCAAACCCGAGTTGTCAAAGCCGTTCTGAGACCCAGGAGCGCCATGGAGATCAATCCAGACCTTTAGTCCGGCATCTCGAGCCCACTCCAGAGCCTGATCAAGGTAGTCTTCCTGGCCCTGAACGTAGGGATCATTGTCTAGCAGGTAAAACGCCCAGTATCCGATGGGAATTCTCACATGATTAAGGCCGTAAGACGCAATGGCATCAAAGTCGCTCTTTGTGTACCAAGTAGACCAGTGCTCTTTGAGGCGCTTTTGAGCTTCATCTTTACCAAGCCATTGGGTGTAGTGGTACTCATCAACGGGGATTTGAGACTCATCTGTACCAAAAGCTTCAAAAAGAGAGGGAGTGATAAAACTATATATAATAATGAAAAAAAAAAAAAAAAAAAAGTTAGCCGTGTTATAAATAAATAAATCAAGTTTAAATAGAGACACGTTATCAATGCAGCAATTTTCAAAGTCATTTTGGTGTTGCTGAGACACAATTGATGATGGTAGTACTTACGGTTCAATCACAAACCAACCACCTAGGTTGACGCCTCGGACCTTCTCAGTGTTGTAGTCAAAGCCAGCAAGTTGTAAATCTCTTTTGAGATTTCTTAGAATATTGTTAGCAAATCAAAATTTTGATTTATTTTTTTTTATCTTCTTGTCAAATTTTATTCTTACAATGTAGAGATTGGTCTTGCCAAAGACATGGCAAGAAAAGAGATTAACAGCACCAGTGCCGATAACATAATTGTCAGAGAGCGAATATTTGTATGAAGAAAGTGAAAAAGTGAAAGATATAGATAGATGACTCCAAATAATAAACAGCAAACTAATTATTCGAAACAAAAAATCAAAATCCTTGGGCAACTCGCCAACTATTTATAGATCAATGTGTCTGTAAACATGGAAGGGTGTGCTCAAACATATGGCTTACTAGCTTCTCTGCCTCATGTTTGAGATGAGTTTAATTGAAACTTTTCTTTTAGTAACTACTGCTGTGTTAATGCATCTACTGTACCTAAAAAAAGTATTGAATATCTTAATCGGGTTTGTTTTTAACAGTTATGTAGGTCTCAATAAGAATAAAGGCTTGAGACTTTCAGAGGAAGTGCGGCTCTAAAACCTGTTCAGAAAATTGTCAAACGCGTGAGGTTGTACAAAACAAACAGATCAAAAAAAAGTCGGTACCAAACTCAAAATAACAGAAACTTGTTTGTGCAAATCTCGGACCAATGTAATTAGTTGCCGGAGCATTAGTATCTTGCAATTAAAATATATATTATATAATATAATGATGGCTTTGTAAAAAATTATGTGCTTTAAAACAAACAAGCGAGCATCTGTGGGCTTTGTTGTATTTATCGGGCACAAACAAGAGGCCAGAACGTATGGTCGTCACTACGCATAAAGGCATTGTACGAAATGTTTTCATGTCGCCATTAATTTTTCTGCTACCGCTTCTATTTTTGAAAACATATATATATATATATATATATATATATATATATATATTCAAGCAAACAAAAATATTATTATTAGAAATGATTTAAACAAACGTAATTATAAGAAAGTAATGGTATGAAGAAGGTGAAGTGACAGGGTCAGAATAACAAATTGAGTGATAGCGATATGCTATATGCATTAAAGTATATAAAAAGATATGAATGCTTTAATACTAATAATGTTTATTATTTTAAAATAAAAACTATATTCAGAGTAGTTTTGTTACAGTAAAAATGGCATAATGCTAGCGAATACTACTACTACTACTACTACTACTACTACTACTACTACTACTACTACTACTACTACTACTACTACTACTACTACTACTACTACTACTACTACTACTTGTTCTAAGTCTTACGTAGATAATAAGTAATAATATTTTTTGATTTGCAAGACGTCAGGCTGTCGATATGCATAAATACAATCATAATGATTAATAAAACGCCTCCAAGAACCTCGATAGTGTTTTTATTTTTAAAGACCAGGGCTGAGCTCCTGCTACAGTGATACGTTACTTGATGACAACTACGAGCAAGGCAAAAAAAAAAAAAAAAAAAAAAAAAAAACGGTTTTAAATATTTTATTGCTGGTCTTTAGACACCGCTTGTGTTTTTTTTTTCTTTTGGAAGTGTTATATATGACTTTGTAATATGAAACAACAGTTTATAGCGGCTAGCTTAAAGTAATACAGTTAAGTAATTTGCAAGTAATGCCAAAACGCCTTTACCTTATTTCATTTCGTGTTATATTTTATAATTTCAAAACTATTCTGGCATTTAAAACTTTTTTTCTGAATCCCAAATCAAAAAAAAAAAAGATTTCTACAAGTGATAAAATGGTTTCATAATCTGGTATTACACCTAAAAAAAAAAAAAAAAAAAAAAAATACGATAAACTTATTATCTAATTTCATAAGTAAATTATTGAATCTATAGATACGGACAGAAAAATACAATATTTTAAATACATAAAAATTTATGTAAATTTTACACAAATAACATTTCTGTAGTTATAAAAAAAATGGAATTCTTGTGACTTGGGTCTATCTACTAGATCACAAGTTTTTTTTTATATTTTTTTTTCTTGCCAGACAACAAATGTTAACATAAAACAGAAGGTGGCACTGTAAATACCTGCTTTTGTTTACAGTTTATCAGAACAGGAAATATCATCAAACTAAAGTCAAAGTTTTTTAAAATGTTTTTTTTAAAAAAAAAAAAAAAGAAGCCTTTTCATACAATTTGTCAATCCGACTCTTATTTTTTTTTTTTTACCCCTCTCTCCTTCAAATTTAAATTCAAATTCAAAAAAAAAAACAATTACTCGCTCCAGAGTTTAAAGTTAAAAAGGGTTTCTTTTTTTTCCCACTGGCTGAACAACTTTTGAATGACATGTTACATTATTTTATGTACAAACCTTCATGATATAAACAAACAAAAAAAAAAAACTCTAACTTTATACCATCGATGAACCTCAAATATAAGCTCTACATGTAATGCGTTAATGAGAGAAAGTTTGTGTTTCGTTCGATTGATTGCTTTTTTTCTTTCTTTTTTGTACTGTTATTTCCAAAAGAAAAGATTGACCGGTTACGTACCATGTATCAAAAAATATTTCAAAAAATAAAAAAAAAATTAAATTAAAACAATAGTCGTATTTATATTTGAAAGTTTTTTTGGAGTGATAAAGTTGAATTTGGCACAATAAAAAAAAGAAAAAAAAAAATTTAGAAAGAAAACCGGTGACACAAAATAGCTAAGAACAATAACCACAAACATTAATGTACAATAAAACTCTAAAATCTGCCTGAATAATGGAAATTCTCAAAAATTAAAATACGTTAAAGCAATTTTAAAAAACTGACATTGCTTCAAACTCTTTTTTTTTTTATCAAAAAGATCTTTTATTTGGGTCTGTGGGATTTTTTTTTTTTTTTTTTTTTTTCATAGTTTGGTCCGAAATGCAAGACAGATATCATAAAGAAAAATAAAATAAATATATTTTGCAAGTGTAATGTTTTTTTTTTTTCAAAGACTACAAAACATAACCCCATATTTTTATTAGGACTGTTCACTAGCATAATAAAACATGAATTATAATAAATCCAATTGGTCAAAAAAAAAAATCAAAAATTTTGATGTTGTATATAACTTGGTGGCAAAGAAAAAACGAGCTTGACCATGAAAAACAGAATAGTATAATTTCTTTAGTTTGGGTTTTTTCTAAGTAAATCCTGTGCAATGGTTGTTGGAAAACCAACTCTCCACTAACCAGCATACTTTTTTTTTTTTTTTTACGTTGGAATAGAAAATGATGAACTTTAGTTGGTACTATTTTGTGCAACTGTCTGTTTTTATTAACTGCAGGATAGTTCATTGGATATAAAAAATAAATAATAAAAAAAAAAGTTTCAGATCTCCCCCTCTTTCGGTGTTTGAAATAACTTGGCTCATGAAAAATTTCCAAACTGTATCAACTAAACTGAAGGTTTAGATTTTTTTTTTTTTTTACAAACAACCCAACTTGGACCATATAGTCTGGTACCTTTGTAATACATTGCCATGTATAAGTACATAACTACCTCAAGTTGTAAAAAAAAAAAAAAAAAAAAAAATGAATTTGGCCATGTAAAGTCAACGATTACAAACACAAAAAGAAAAGCTTTAATCTCTGGTATCAGCAAGTAAAAGTTAGTTGCATTTAACTATACTACTATTTGGTGGAAACTAAAGACTTGGTACATCGCCCCCCCCCATATATCAATCTATAGTTATTAGTTTAATGACTTTAGAACGTGCCAAATGTATACAACTGACATGTAACGTAATCAGTCCCATCTGGGACCGTCAAAAGCGAGCAAAACAGATATCCACACAGCAAAGAAAATAAATCTGTCACAAAAAAAAAAAAAAAGAGTCTATCAAGAAAAACCGCTGTCAAAAAAAAAAAAAAAAAAAAGGTATTTGTGATTACTTTTTCGGGATTAAAAAGCGTCATGAAAAAAAAGTTGATGATCAGTTTAACCCGGGGGTTGTACAACATTGACGAAACAGGCATTCGGGAGAGTGAAACCAAGAGCGGCAAAGTGGTTGAATCTGTTATTTCAAGCTTTTCTGAAGTATTTGAAAGTGATTTGAAAGCTTGGATCTTAATCATTGTATGTGGAAATGCGACTGGTCGCCGCTTAACGCCATTAGTAATTTATACGGGGGGAAAACCTTCAAGGTTAAGTGATTTGGCAAAGACTTTTCTTATTTGAATTAATTTTTTTTTTTTTTTTTTTTTTTTTTTTTTTTGTTTTTTTTTTTTTTTTTTTTTTTTTTTGTAATAATAATAATAATTTGGTTTGACAATCTGTTTTTTTTTTTTTTTTTTAGCCGGAAACTAAGTTTGAGGATCCTACATTGTGGCATTTGTTGATTTTGGACCAACACAAGACCTCACATTGACGGTGACTTAACATTGAAATTAAAGGTTTGGCTCAGCTGGCTTTCCTCACATTTATTACATATCACACAGCCTCTTGATGTTGCTGTGTTTGGGTCCTTGAAAGTATTTTATTACCAAAAAAAAAAAAAACAGGGTTTTGGTGTCATACGAAAACCACATAACCACAACAGAAAAGGTTGTTTGAGAAAATCTATGAAAATGCTTCCGATAAAGCATTCACAGTAGACAATCGGAAATCTGGTTTCCGGCATTTTTGAATTTTTTTCTTATTGATGTTGACCGTGCCGTCAAAAATTGGCAGGCAAATCATCATTTACAACTCCCAAAAGGTCAAGCCAACAAACACCGGAGCCTGAAGTGAATTAAATTAAAAAAAATGAAATGCTATTAATTTTTCAAAATAACCGAGATGTTTATCGGCGGGCTAATGCAATTACGACACCGTTCAATTACAATGATCGTTCCTTCCGCGATTTTGTCCGTGATTGTGGCAAGT
>QVTG01000530.1:0-11232 GCA_013305925.1 Geotrichum reessii
AATAATAATAATAATAATAATAATAATATAATAATAATAATAATAATAATAATAATAATAATAATAATAATAATAAACGATGCTTTATGGTTAAAATTATGGCTTTAAAATGGGCATTTTACTGGGAGGGTAACATTTAATACTTCCGCTTTGATACATGGGCTGTGTTGTCTTTTTTTTTTTTCTATGTAGAGACAAACCAAATTCAGATTAGAAATTTCTTTTCAACTTTTTTTTTTCTTTCTTTCTTTCTCTTCTCCATTGTCAAAATCTCGCGCACATTAAAGAAAATTTAACCAATCAATTAGATTTTATTTAGTGACTCCTTGGTTACGGATTGTATTCTTATTCATCTATTGCACTAATACCGCCTTGCCTACTTTGAATCAATATCGTTTCTATTAGATTTTTGGCTTGGAATAACACACTCAAAGCTCACATTCCACAATGGTCTTAGAGCTGTTGATCATATCGATTGCAGTGTTGTGGCTCTGTCATAGAGCTACACGTCTGTTGAAACTTCCTGCCTCTCAGTTAATAACGATACTTGGCATTGAGATCCCCGACGTCCCAAACATTACTCTTGACGCCATAACATGTACGTCCGTTCTATTTCACTGGGTCCCGCCCGAAAAAAATGTTATCAAGTATGTTTTTCAGCTCGATGGAAAGAAAGGTAGGTTATTTTGTTAGGTTTTTACTTTGGATTTTTCATATTTTGTTGTTTTTGTCACTAATGGTTAAACTATTTAGCTGGTGAAACCGACCGTCTTAATGCGGCAGTGACTCTCAAAGGATTGCAGAGTAACACTCCGTACACTCTTAGTGTAATTGCTGTAAATATCAATAATTACCAATCGCACGCCTCTACTATTCGATTTTATACACAGAGACAACCTGACGAAGCTTTGCCAGAAACAAGTTTACTGGGCCTCATTTCTAGCGGTATGTTCTTTGTTTATTCTGCGATTCTCACCTCTGATTTTTCTCTCTCATCCAACTAATTTTATTTATTATTTATAAATTTTAGACTCATCCCTTCATATCCCTTCACTCAACACTCAAAGCGCATCGGCGGTTAGGAACCGTTCCAAAAGTTTGCATTTGAATAGCAACAACGCTTCTAGTATAGCATTGTCAACGGCGGTCAGCTCAAAGTCTGCGTTGAGAAACAACAAATCGCGAAATAATGATGCAGGAGATGATTTGGCTGCTTTAACTATAGTTGATTCAGATGATAACTTTAGCAAACTGAAGCAAAGCAAAAACAAGTTAGACAAGTCAATATATACCGTCAAATCATTAGAAAAGGAAGTCGAACTTATTCAAAGTGAACTTCAGGAAGTCTTGACTCAGAAATCAAAATTTGATTTTGAACACGCAAATTCGGAACAGGTAGCGCAAAGCGAACTGGAATTAGCCAAGTCAAAAAGAAAGGCCGATGAACTTTTGCGTGCCCAGCTCAAAACTGAGAGTAAGAGTCTGGAAGAAACAAAACATTCACTTGACACCCAACTCGCCAAAATTGAAAAAGCAAACAAGCTTTTGAGCTCTGATTTGGAACGCAAAATGAACGAAAAAAATAAATGGATTAAAGATATTGAATCTGCAAATTTAAAAATTTCTATGCTTGATATCTCGATTGAAGAAATTACGAGTAAAGGTCTGGACGAAATCTCGATTGCTCAGAAGGAACTAAAAGAGCTACAAGCTTTCACAGCTGAACTAGATGAAAAAACGAAGGAACTGGCTTCGTCGACAAAGAAAACGGATTCACTTAAATCTTCATCTCTGCAAGCTCTTGTTAAAGCAAAGGGAAAAACTGACAAGCTTACTGGCATTATCAATGATTCCTACGTTACAAAACTTCTTGAAAGCCCTGATGTGCATCCCAAGCTTAAGGAAGCTATGAAGTCTGAGTTAGAATACGAGACTCAGTTAGAGGAAGAATGGAAGAAGACACAGAAAGATCTTGAAACCAGGTATTTGAAGGTAAATGTTCTGTACAGCGATGCAAAGAAAGCGTATGAAAAGTCTGTAGAAATCCACAGCAAACCATCTTCTAACGAATCCAACCCCGTTTATGAGGCAATCGCTGCCGCCGCCGCTGCTGCTGCAGGAAACAGCAATGCAGGGAACTTTCCTGCCAACCCCGCAGAAGCACAATGCCATCCCATTGCTCCTACCACGTCGAACCCTCCTTCAGGTAAAAAACGACGAAATAGGTCTAGACGCAATACAAAGAGCCAAGCCAGTGGAACATTTATCACGTCGCCACAACAAGGTTTTGTTTCGATTACTGGAGCCAACAGCCCATCATTATCGAACTATCCTGGTGTTCCACTAAGTCCATCCAACAGTTTGCATAGCAGGAATGTTGCTCTTCTCAACGATAACAGTCCAGACCCAGCATTTGCTTCTCTTACAACGTCGAAAAGTAGCGTGTCTATCACTAATGGCCCTGTCAACTGGGACTTTCCCAGGCCTGCTATTACTACAACTCGATCTTCTGAAATGCAAAACCCGAATGTCTTGCTTCCGTCATATTTGCTTAAGGATGATGGACCTGAAACCTTCAATCCTGCTAGCAGCAGTTTAGGTAACTCAAATACCTTCTTGCCGCCTGATATTGATATTTCGTTTATTGATCGTTTTGCATCAGGTAGGCCTTCTGGAAGCATTTTAGGACGAGCTTTACATGAAAAAGATAAATCTCAAGAATCCCTTCAATCTCCCGTCGGATCTATTGGTTCTACCCATGACTCGTCTTCTTTTGATCTTGGTTCCATGAATCACCAAGTTTCGCCTCGACCTAGTTTTAACCACTTGTTTTCGCAACCAGGTAATAACTATCCCATGTCGCCAAATGCAAATGTAACCAACGAATCTAGCATGATTAATCCCGACATTAATTTAGGATCTTCTCCCAGTAATGGCAATATGAAGCATCAGAACATGAAGGGAAGATTTGGAAGTATGTTTTTTTTCGGAAAACAGCGTAGTCAGACTCGAAACAATACGGAGGATCACGAAGGTGCAGAGGAGCATTCGACAGGACACTCACTTTTTTTCAAAAAGAATTCTCATCGTATGGAAAACAAAGATTTATTTGCTGGTATTTCTCCCGTCTCTTCATTCAATAATGATGATTCTAGTATCATTGGTAACAGACGGCGCAGTGGAAGTCTCAACAGTATTGGAAGTCTACCGGTCTCTTTGGGAGAGAGTTTCAACGGAAATAGCATGTTGAATCTTTGGAATGAGGGTCCAAGAAATAACAGTTTGGAACCTTCGAGATCGCACATTAGTACCACGCTTTCCATTGACAGAAATCCGACGGTCACTAAAAATTTTGGATCTTCAAATATGCTTGGTGTTAGCAACCGCAATGGGCTTGACAGTCAGACATCTGGCTTGGCCTGGACAGCTTTTTCCAACCCCAATAGGTCTAACACCTTTCTTTCTACTGCAAGTTCTCTTAAAGATGGTATAAGTGGTAGCCAACTAGAAGCCACTTGGGATCATATTGCCAATGATACGATCGTACATATTAAGGCCGATAACTCCTCATTGGATTCTCATATGGCGGACATTTCAAGCACAGAAGGAACATCTCCACAAAATACCAAGACTCGCTTCAGTAAAGGTTTTGCAAATTTCTTTTCTTCGTCTGGACTCTCTGAGTCTACTAAAAGCGCGTCTAGTTTGGAAAATTTGAAACCGGGTGAGGAGGTATTAGAGCACGACAGTTCAGCCAACAATGTCAGTGATAGTGCAATCAGCATCGGTACATCTAATTCCAAGGATCAGGCTTTCACACCGCTGCCACTACCTAAAGAAACTATTTTGCAAAAAAGTATTCGCACATTTAGTCTTCCGCGCAAAAGCAACAATCACAACAACAATAACAACCTTACCAGCGGTATTGAGAGTAATACCGGTCACAGTAATTCAGGGCATGTGACGG
The DNA here is from genome assembly GCA_013305925.1 of Geotrichum reessii. Taxonomy (NCBI): domain Eukaryota; kingdom Fungi; phylum Ascomycota; class Dipodascomycetes; order Dipodascales; family Dipodascaceae; genus Geotrichum; species Geotrichum reessii. The sequence continues at coordinate 3,968 of QVTG01000530.1, forward strand.
CCCAGCCTAAGTCAAAGTTTACTATGCGTCGTCTCAGTATGTTTAGCAAGAAGGGAACTAGCAGCAAAGAGTCAGAAGAAGAGTCGGAGACACCGGAGCATTTAGCAGCAACGGCAGTGGAAGCGGTTGCAGAAAACAGTGAGACAAATGAAGATGAAACGATGGATTACCAAGAATTTCTAGCACAGGCTGAGCGCGATTTTAGGTGATTATGTGAATTTTTGATTTCTCAACTTTTTTTTTTTTGGATTGGTTTTTTTGTTGTTAATTTGTTATCTTTTGTTCTTTTATGTACTATAGTATTGTTTTTTTTATTTGCTATTTTTTCTTATTTTTACGTTTTACTGCTTGTAGTTTTTATATATCATGAATTTTTTTTACGTTCTATTATGTCAAAGAAAAAAAGAAAGAGAGAAAATATGATTTGAAGAAGAGATTGAATCAGTTAGTCAAATGTGATCTTTTTACCAGCAGATGGCAAAATAGAAACCTTGGCACGTTGTGCTGTAGCTAGTGCAAGACCAGGCTTGAGACGCTTGTTGGAGTTATCAGGCTTCTTACCCTCAAACTTACGCTTAGGTTTTCGCTGCTGTTCATTTGGCTGTTCCTGGTAGTCTCCGCCTTCGTTGCTATAGTTATTTTCGTTGTTGTTTTTGTTTTCATAGGACTCAGCGGGCTTTTCATGGGTGTGAAGGTTGGCCTTGTCTTGCTTAGTGCGCTTCGACCGGTCCTCGCCAAATTCCATGCGCAATACGCGGCCAGCAAGCTTGCGGCATGATTTGTCCTTGAGAGCAGCTGTAGCCCCTTCAACATCACGGAAATCAATAAATGCAAAGCCCTTGCAGTTTCCAGAGTCCTCAAATGTAGCCATGCGCACTCGCACAATCTCACCGCAATGCTGGAAGTGAGTTTCGAGGGCATCGTCGGTTGTGTCAAAAGCAAGATTACCAACAAAAAGAATACGACTAGGCGGGTTCTTAGATAATGCAGTGCCCGCAACGCCGCCCTTGGCGGTAACCACAGCGGGCCGACCTTCAAAGGACTTTGAGTCCTTGATCAGCAGGTTGCGACCATTAAGATATTCTTCTGACAAACCCACAACTGTATCTGCTTGCAACTGGGTTTTAAAATCAACGTACGCAAATCCACGAATCTTGACAGGTTTTTTGCCGCCATGTTTGCTACCAGGCGCGAGTGGAAGTTTCAAGCGTGTAATATCTTTCTCCGTCACAATAGCTTTAGTTTCTCCATCATTACTAGCCGTTTTAGCCACCAAAAAGCGCTTAATGTCATCAGCGGTTGTATCAAACGACATGTTTCCAATCCAGACACTAAACTCGCTTTTACGGCTTTTCTTTTCGTCATTGTTGTCCTTATCGTTCTCCCCTGTCTTGGTATCGTCATCCAGCAGATCATCATTAGAAGCTAGCTGCTTCTTGGCCTTTTTGCTAAGCTTGACTTCGCCAGTCTTGTCTTCGTTAATCTTTCCCTTCTTCAGCAGACGCTTCTGTTTCTTTGAGAGAGGTTCAGGTTTGTTGAGATCGATCTCAAGCACGTCGCCAGACTGTTCAATGACCTTCTTAGTGGGTTCTTGCTGGTCATATTCACTATCGCTGCCACTACTGCTGTCTGTACTAGTCATACTATTCTTATTATTATCTGAGGTTTTTTGATAGCGATACCTATGCAATGAGTATAAATGCACTATATGAAGAAGAGAGAATTCAACTACTTTAGAAACAGTGATAGTGTTTTATTTCATGTATTTATTTTTTTTTTTTTTTTGTTTGGGACTTTGAAGAAAAAAAATTTTTTTCATAGTATGTATAATCCCAGTTTGAATACCATACGGCTGGCTGGAAAAATGTAGTTTGTACATAAGTTTTAAGCTTTAAGGCTTTTCTTTTTTTTGTCAATTAGCAATAGTATTAATCTTTTTGTGCTTTAAGACTTGAAATATTTACTAAAAGTTGCTGTTAAAAATTTTTTTGTGGAAAACAATTTTTAAATTTATTTTATGAGTACTAAGACTTGGAATATATATTTTTTGAACTGCCGAGATGCCGACGGTGATTAAATAGTTTTTCTTCTCGGCAATGTGTACACAAAGATTTTTTATTTTTCACACCACCAATTCAATTAGAAAAGTATCATTTAAATTCATTTATTAAGCACTAAATACATTGATGGCTGCTTTATGTAATTTTTTTTATTTCTTTCGTAAAGTCGTTATTTATTGACGAGATTCCTTCTGGAGGAACTTGGCAATAGTCTGGAGTTGGATGTTAGAGGTACCTTCGTAGATAGCACCAATCTTGGAGTCACGGTAAAACTTCTCAAGAGTCTCCTCTCTGGTGAAACCGACACCACCAACCCACTCAACGGCCTTGGAGGCGACGTTACCGGCAACCTGGGAAGCGTAAAGCTTAGCGTAAGCAGCCTCCTTAGTGAAGGAAACACCCTTCTCCTTCAATCTAGCAGCGTTGTAAATCAAAAGTCTGGCAGCCTCAATCTCAACAGCGGCCTGGGCAAACTGGAATTGCATACCCTGGAAGTCACCAATGTACTGACCGAACTGCTTACGGTCATTGAAGCAGTAACCAGTAGCCTTCTCAAAGGCACCCATAGCAAGACCAGACATCTGAGCGGCAATACCAATTCTACCCTCGTTCAAGCACTCAATGGCAATCTTGTAACCCTTACCGATCTCACCGAGAACGTCCTCCTTCTTGACAACAACGTCATCAAAGTTGAGAACACAGGTGGAAGAAGCACGGATACCAAGCTTCTTCTCCTTCTTGGCAATAGAAAAGCCAGGAGTATCCTTGGTAACAACGAAACAAGTAATACCCTTGTAGCCGGCGCTAGGATCAATGTTGGCAAAGACAAGGAAAATGCTGGCCTCCTGAGAGTTGGTAATCCACATCTTGGAACCGTTGATGACGTAGTCACCATCAGCGTTCTTCTTAGCAGTGGTCTTCATGGCAAAAGCATCAGAACCAGAGCCAGATTCGGAAAGAGCAAAGGCACCGACCTCCTTGGTGGCGAGACGCTCAGCAAACTTGTCCTGGACCTCCTTGGAACCCCACTTTCTGATACAAGTAGAAGCGAGAGTGTTGTGGACATCATTCATGACGGAAACGGAAGGATCGACCTTGGCAAGTTCCTCAACAACAAGAATGGCGGAGGTGAAGGAAGCGCCAGCACCACCGTAGTGGTCAGCAGTCTCAATACCCATGAGACCGTTGTCGAACATACCCTGAACAATGCTGGGGTCCATGTTTTCGTTCTCATCCATCTCACGGACCTTGGGGCCAACAACCTCCTGGGCAAACTTGGCAACAGTGTCGCGGAACATCTCCTCATCCTCGGTAAAGTGGAGCAAAGGACCGGGAGCGAACTGCATTCTAGCAACAGAGGTAGAAAACTGTCTAGCGACGGAGACCTTGCCGAAGGCCTTCAGAGTAGATCTAGTGATGAAAGACATTGTTGGAGATGTGATAGTAGGATTGTGAATGGGATGGGTTCGGTAAGGGAAAAAAAAAAAAGAGGAGCAGGAGAAAGGTAAAGATGGAATTGGGCTGATATTTAAAGATCGATCGGTGTCGGTCAAACAATGTGTCGGTGGCTCAGGCCCAATCTGTTTTGATTTGCTCGGCTCAAGTCCGGGGAAAAGTGGGGAAACATGTGACTTTTTTGAAATGTGCAATGGATTCCGCTAGTAATGTACTATTTTACTATTGTTTTTTGAGACATATTACCGAGACATCTCCAGATCAAAATCTTGAAAAAAAAAAATAGTAACAGCTAACCCCATCGGCTGGAAGCAACGAACGAGGTCTCGAGGTTTTTTTTTCCGGACGCAAACGGCCTTTAAAAACGTTTTTGCTAATTGCTGGCATTGTTTTCAAAACCGTTTGCGGGATCAAGGAACGTTTTCATGTTTTTGTTTGTTTCCATTATTCTAATAATCAAAAGGGTTGGTAAAAGTACTACAGAAAAGGATATGACGGAAAAAGGAGGAGAAATCTAGAATCAACGTAAATAACCAAAAAACAATAATAATAATATTATTATTATTATTATCATTAGCAGATATTAAAGTTATCACGATTATAAACTCTCTCTATTATTGATAGTAGTCGGGTTCCCTGAAAAATTATATCCAGCTCAGAAACTTACCTTGGTTATTCTCGCTATTAATCATGCCGACACTATCAACATAATAATTTGAAGTAGTCTAAAACAGTAAAAGTTGTTTAAACAGTTGCGGCTTACTTATGATATCACCGGTTTCGTTCATGATTTAAACAACATTGTAAGCACAAAAGCATACTGTATACGTACTGGTTTGTGTTTATCAAGAATACCGGGAAAACTTCACCGAATCCTATGACATTATCGTTTTGTTCTTTTATATATATTTTACAGTAATCTTACTACTGCCTGTATCTCGTCGGATCTTATGTATTTGCGATAAAGTTTGACAAAGATGAAATTTACTCAGAGGGGGGGGGCAGACACCTATTATTTAGGCCTTTTTTAAAGCTTTAGAAAACTTTCCCAAGTTCCATAAGTACCCCTGGCTGTCAATTACGTTCCGCCATACCCGCACTTTATCGATACTTGAACTAATAGTAGTCTAGCAAGAAACTAATTAATTAAATTGAAAATATAATCTGATTGGATATAAAGACAAAACACAAATTTAAGATGATCAAATAATATTGGTTGCAAGTAATAGAGTCTTGTAGGACTCCTGATCATACATTCACATGCATATAAAACTATTGATAATTGGAAAAATCTCTGAAAACTTACAATTTTGTATACCTGGAAAAATATGAGACCGCGTCGGTGAAAAAGATAGAATGTCAACTGCAGTCCGAAGGCCGGTCTTTGAAACAAAGTTTTTTTTTTTTCAATTTATTTCACGCACTCTATTCACAGATTGTTGTGACCTTAAATCTTTTGTAGTTGATGATTATCACTGAATACCAGTACCAAACATTCTCTACTTTATTGAGCAAATGCATATTCTTTACTAGTGATTGTCTTTTTTATTTGTTTCATTATATTTGATATATTACAACCAATTTTTTTTTTTTTATAGCCAAGCTAAATTTACATAATTTATACTGCGTGGTGATTTCATACTTTAGAAATATCAAAAAGCTAACACCCTTTATTTATAAACTACTGTATTAATAAATCTGGATTAATTCGTAAATTCAATAAATTATATTTATGAAATGATGAAGGCTGGCTATAACTTTAAAAAAAACACATTTAAGTAAACAAATTAATTAATGCCTACGGTATTCTTTAAATGTTTTTGTTATCAACTTGTGTAATTATCTGATTTTCAATCACCAGATTACCTTGTGATACAATAATTTCACTATTTATGAAAAATGTGCAAAAAGATAAAATTGAAAAATTTTATGATAAAATAATAATAAACATTCAGACAAGAAAAATAGCGCTATCTGCACAACTTTTTTTTTTTTTAATTAAATAACGCCGAATTATTTATAAAGTGATCTATTTCATTAAAAAATCTGGGGTACACTGAGTAAGCTGATATTACCTATCAACACACAGTAAAACTCTTAATACTCTGCTCTAATCAAAGAAGTAGCAAGTCATATAAAAAGTGTGGTAAAGATAGTGTTTTTTATTTTAAATTCGACGTCTTCTTTGCATATCTTTGTTATTATTTCAATTATGTAGCCATGTGAGAACAATTAACAGATTTTTTTTTTTTTATCTCATGTCACGGTAGACCTTACCCTAGTCAGGTCTTCCATGCCTATTCCGAATCTAGAAACGCGGCGCCTTCCTAATGAGACAATCAGGTTAAAGAATGAGACTGTATTTTTTGTGTAAATAAATATGTTAACTGTAGAAAATAGGTCAAAAAAGTAATGTATATTATCTTATAGACATGTGCGTTAAAGAATAAGAATACGTGAAAATTTTACATAAGGTAGGAATGTATTTTCATGGGCACATTTTGATTACTCAGCGATGATGATACAGTAACTTTCAACAATAAGCCTGACTAGTAGCGGAGCTGGAAGAAAAGGAAGTGAAAATGAAAAAGTGAAAACCTTTTCACTCCTCCTGACAACTTTAACCCTTTTACCACTTCCCTCTGAAAGTAAACCGAGAAATGCCACCACAACAACCTACAACAAAAAACTCTGAAGGAGATGTATCAGAGACAACACACATTCAGTAAAATATCGCTAAGCGACAACATTACAGCAACAGCCTGCGGATAGTTGAGAGACTCAGCATGAGCGCCCATTGCTTGCGGAGCCACTTAGGGAGGGATTATATCACAGGCCTGACAGCAAGGAGTCTAGTAAGTCGCATGTCTGCGCAAGGAAACAACTCTTCCTGTAACATACGTAGTAAGTGGATGGATGTTGTCAGTCATCGTACTTGTACGCTTCCACAGAGTGCTATTCTAGCGGAACATTATCAGAGTTACCCGCACAGCGAAGTAGCAGTAGGAATACTTGTAGAAGTTTAGATCCAGCATTAAGACAGAGCCTTCAAGTCTAAGGTTCTCTATCCCTTTTTTCTGTAAGTCAAGCTCCTTTCTTGGATTCTGAGGCTGAGCCATACTAACATAGTTCGGTCAGCAAAATAAGCTTAGTATTACTCTAAACCGTATTTTTCACTGAGATCTAAGCCAAATAATTCCGTAATAATTATTATCACGTGACATCTAATTATTAACACGTGACATCTAATTATTAACTTCATGTTTATCTGGCATTTAAATGATGGCTTTGAAGAAAAGAAAAAGGGGGGAATTTTTGAATTCCATGTCTTCTTTGTATATCTTTGTTATAATTATTCTTATTATGTAACTATGTGATGTAAGGACAATAAACAGATTTTCTATCTATAATAAAAATGTTTTGAAAATATTTGATTATTTTTTGAGTAAAAAGAAATGGGCCGAGCAGGGAATTGAACCCTGGACCACTCGCATATTCAGGTCAGAAGCCCAAAGCGAGTATCATACTACTAGACCACACGGCCATTTCGTTGTGTAATTTTAAGCGAAGGACTTACTATAAGAAATAAGATATAAAAGTCTTCTTATTTTTCAGTATTTGGTTTGTGACTATTTTTAATATTTTCAAATTAATTTTGTCAAATTAAAATTATACAAAGCAAGGTCTTTGTCAGAGGTCACAGACTGCCTGTTCCAGGAACTGTTTCCCCCGGCACCAAGCACAGGCTCA
>QVTG01000531.1:0-11187 GCA_013305925.1 Geotrichum reessii
TTATTCTTATTATTCTTATTATTCTTATTATTCTTATTATTCTTATTATTCTTATTATTCTTATTATTCTTATTATTATTATTATTATTATTATTATTATTATTATTATTATTATTATTATTTATTATTATTATCATTATTATTATTATTATTATTATTATTATTTTCAAGTTTATGACTTTTTTAGATTATAAAAGAAAAGTTTGTGTACTCCAAAGTTTACATTGACAGGTTGTTTAAAAAAAATAACTTGATATTGAGCAGATGAAAAACTTTACGTTAAAGCTTTTTATGGCTAATTTATGTAGTAGTGCAACATTTATACTTACTTTGCGAAGTTCTAGATCAAGTTACCTTTTTATTTAAAGTTAAAGGGCCTTGTGGCTTACGTCATAGATCAAATAAAAATACTGTTTTTTGTATCTCATTGCCATGTTTTAATATTTGTTAGCAAAATAATCAAAATCTTACAGCTTCCAATTAAGAAAAAATGTTATGATTAATTGTGGCTCAACTTTTTGGTTTTTCAAAAAAAGTTGCAATAATTTATGATTGGCATTTCTATTTCAGGATATATACTTCATCCCAGTGAATGTTTTAGATCTAAGTGTCACCATTTTCAACAGTTTCCGTGCAAATTTCCAACACCGAGCTATCCGTCACAAAAATGAAGTATCATAAGTTTTCAATAGCCTTTTTGTTTTTATTTTTATTTAAAAACAATTCACTATTAAAAAATCTGGGTTTTTTCCATATCATTTCTTTCAATAAATTTCAGTAAACTTCTTTTGTGATAATATTATTGTTTTATTTTTATTTTTTACTCTACGCAGATCAAACTACGTATTTGAAACAACTGTAAATAATACTACTAAAAGAACACCTATGAGTGGTATATATATTATTATTACAATCAGTTAATTTCACTCATAGCCGGTCATCAGCTCATTATTGGCATAACTTTTAAAACCAGTTAGAAATTTTTTTTATTGTATTCATTACTAAAAAAAAATTAAATGTAGCACGTATAATCAAAATTACAATAACCAAGATATAAAGAACTGATTTAACAAGCTATAAGTTTTAATCTGCAAAATATAGACAATTCTCTGAATCAGACAAATCATTAAATGACTTTTAAAAAAAAAATAAAGTATATGAATTTCAGTTAAATATAAATGCTAGATTTTTTAATCACTTAAGTGCTAAAACACCTGTAATATACGTACTTTATGAAATTAGCTTTCATATTTTCAGCTGAATATGATTTTTGTGTAGAAAATCAGAAACGGTTTCAATATGTTAATGCATGTCTACAAACGAATTTAGCAAGAGTTATATTACCAACAGAAGTTTTCATCGTGTAATTCATGAACATAATTACAATGACAAAAGTATATTTTACAAACTTTTTGACATCAAATCCAATTTTCTGCATATGAATCTCGAACTTTTATATGCTTAGTACTTTTTTCAATTTGATGATAATGGGACTGGGGTATTCGTATAGAATTCACAAATTTAATTTTATATTCACCTATTTGAAAAAAATACTAATTAGTCTCCCAGGACCAATATAATGGAACAAAAATTTTTCTCAACAAATATGTCATATGATTGAATTTATTTCTAGACCTTTGCAATGTTTGTAATATATGGGTAGCGTTGATATTTTGGTAAATTCAAACTAAGAATTTGTGATTTTCATGCGATACACAACAATAACCAAACAAAAAAAAAGATAAGTCTTTTTTTATGATGATAAAAATTCAAAAAAGTATTCATTGTCTAAGTTAAAAAATTTTGTCATTTTTGGGTAATACAAAAATAGCTTCTATGTCTGTTTAAAAAGACTTTTCTAAAAAAAAAAGTAATATTTTGTTTTGCAAAATTGTTAAAATACTAAATCGGATGATTTGAATTCCATGTCTTCTTTGTATATCATTGTTATTATTATTTTAATTATGTATCTATGTGATGTAAGGACAATATACAGATTTTCTATCTATTTGAATCGGATAAGATTTGCTTCAATTGACTTTCATTGATTGAAGTAATTTTTTTGATTCTGTTTTATTTTTCAAAACGAGTAAACGTATATTGTATGAGCTCTGTTGTGATAGTAAATAACTGACAACGGCAGGGAATTTCATTAAGTCAAAAGTTAAAAAACAAAGGGCATACTTTTTATACACCTATTGAAATTTTGATCAATAATGTATAATTATGTATTGTCTTTTAGATTTTTTAAAGATGGTAATGATTTCAATGAGATAAAAATTGCAACAAATGAGCCGACCAATGATCACGTAAGTTAATTTTAACAAAACCACTAAAATAATGTTTTTTGTACTAAACTGTATATACTTTGTTAAAAATAATATTATTCACTTTAATTCTTGAAGGAAAAAGTTGAAACGACAAAATCGTAAACTTCTTTTCATATCTGGTTTACCGTTAGTTGATACAATAGAAACGTAGGTAGTTCATGAAGGTAGTTGTTTTATTAGCATTGATAATTTATTAAACATAAATGTAAATCAATAAATGGAGCATAAGTTAAGTTCCAATTCATATTTTCAAAATTTAAGTTGTTTTTTTTTTTTTTTTTTTTTTTGATAGCCTCTTATAATTGGGCACAGTTTGAGTCTTTCGGTTGGATCTTGAGATTTGTCTACCATCTCATAAATGTTACAAATATGAAAATTTATGGTTTTATTTTACTATACAAACGTCCATAAAATGTGACTGAATAATAACAATAGAATTTTTTTTAATTTCAAAATAATGTTTAAATTCTTATCGGAGGGACGGGGCTTGACCGCGAAAGCCCAGAGGTAAAACAGCAATAGAAATGCCTAGCAAGTCATACTTGAGCTCATGAATCACAAGCTCCAAGACAGTTTATCACGCAGCTGACGATCGATTTGAGTGGGCTTTTTCCCAAGTTGGTTTTTTATGTCTACAAAAATAAATCCGAGATGGAGAAAAACAGAGTGGTACGCGAACGTAACAAGAGTTCCTCCCGCAAAAGTCACACAATACCAGCAACATATTGGGGACTCTATTGAGAACTGCAAGGCTAAAAATATTTAAAGCCAGCAGATAGGTTGAGACTTGACTGACACTCGAGTTCATGATTTGTATTTGTTTGTGTAAGCCTAATGAATAATCAAATGATTAATTAAGATCAAATTTTTTTCATGTAAAATTATTTCGGTTTTCACAAAATCCAAGTTAACCACAGACCCAGGAACAGAATACATGTATGTACTTTAACTTATATTTTAAAAAAAGAAGTCATTATTGCGGAAATTTTTCCGAGAAAATGATAAACTTCAAAATCTCTAGTATTTGTGTTTTTTAAACATTATCCCAGTGACCACTGTGTAAAGTTAATGGTTTCAAAATAATAGGGAAAAGTGAATAAATTAACCCTACATTATCAACATAAGTTAAGTCTAATTGCCAAGCATGGTGCCAAAATCCACTCTATTTTAGTGAGTATTTCTCCGATAAATATACTAAAAAAGACAGAATATGCAGAATGCTCAACAAAAAACAAAGCAGTTATCAACTCAAGTCAGTTAAAATATTAAAAGAGTTAGTTCAATCTTTTCTAAGTAAGAAGATTGATAATTTTGTTCATATGTTATTTTTTTCGAAAAATCGGGTTACATCTTGGTAACTATTTTATCAAAACTTGATGCTGAAGAAACATGAATCATTTTGTAATGCATAAGACTAGCAACCAAAACCAGTTATACATTGGATATCGCACGTCAATATTTGCAAAAATTTAGATGGTCGTATTTATGGTATTTATGCTCCTGCTCAAAAAATTGCGACTACAGGTATGAACTAGTATACCCAGTTACGGAACTTAAATCAAATTGAAAATACCTAAAAATTTATGATAAGATCAAAATTCTATTTGATGATTATAAAAAAAAATGAAAAAGGGTTTTATTAGTGATTCAATAAAACATTTAGCGTATAATATGTTTTCAGGCGCCGGATTTGTGGAAATTAGTATTGTGCTTAGATTGGATATGGTTTTGATGAACAATGATAAAGATAAGGCTGCTTTTTTCTGTAATAATTACGTGTTGGCCAGGAAAACATTCTTTTACATAGTGAGGGTACTTACAAAAACGAAATCATGAAAAATTAGGACTTCTGCTAGGTGCCTTGGTTTGTTGGTTATGTTATTTGCGTTGTTCACAACCTTTACTAATGAAATTCGGTTTTGGTTTGGGTTGATTTTCATCTGAAGGTTCCACGCTCAGACTTTTGTCCGCTCTGATACTTATTTGCTTGTTGACTGTTTTTTTTTTAAACTCCTGCATACGTCTTAATATTCCCCAATATATTAACGTTGGTAAGCTTTGAGATTTTAGGAGGTCAGAAGGGGTCATTCACAAAAGGTAGTCGTTCTTTGGTCTTGGCTGTATAGATCTTACTAGTAGTTGTCTTCAAGGTTAATAAATGATTTTGAAAATTGTTCTTTTCGAGAGGAATTGCTTCCTATCCACTCCTTTTCTCATTCTCTAAGGATAATGCTCATTCCCAGTAATTCATTATCATTCTACCAGTTCACATCTTACATAATTCAGGTTCACACCGCCATGAGAATTTCTCTAGCGTATTAAGGTCTTGGGTTTGAACCCACCAGAAGCCAGTTCATGAAACCTGGGTCACCGTAACAAGTTGATGTGACATACAAAAATGTTTACTTGCATCTAACAATCTTGTCTTCCAGGTCCTTTAAAAGATTTTTTTCTGTCAACATTAAATTTTGTCTACTTGAAATACTATTGTTTGCTCATATGCTTTTTAATAGTATTTGTAAATTTTAAAGGGATTGTTGGAGCCCTTAAGGCTAACAAACACAAACAACATTTTTCACTGGTATTATCATTTTAAAATTAACTTTTCTAAATTTGATGATATACGGCTAAAAGAAAAAATAGTACGTATTAATTGTTTGTTTAAGAGAGATTCAAGCGTTATAGATAGTTCCATGTGGTTTAGTTGTTACAAAAAAGCCGTAACATTAAAAAAAGATAAATTTCCACAAAAAAACAAATTAAAAAAAATCATGTAATTATTTTAATTAGTTTTGGGTGTGCTTTTTACAATTGCATGGAAGCTCATGTGTTTATTGTGAACCTTCATAACTTGTTATCAAACCCAGGTAAATCACTATAGAAATTATTTTGATGATTTCATTACTGTATCTCACACTATTCAAAAAATTTATTAAATCAGCATCTTTTAGCGTTGGAAGGGGTCAATTGTTAATCAACCCAGTGTCTTCTCAAACGGTAAAACACAATATAGTGATTCCAGACAAATTTAACTAAGTTTTATTAGCATGAATCAATGAAGTAATTCTAAAGTAGTATTGATTATAATATTTAGTTCCATTTAAATGAGATGCAGAAAAGCCCGTAGAAAAAAAACCGGCAAGAAAGAAGTTATAGAATTACATAAAAACGAAACCAGATTTAGCTGCTGCCACGATGAGCTACTGAATATAGCAGCATGTGACCTTTAATTTTAATTACACCGCGATATAAGTTTAAGAGTTTCCAGCCCTAACTCTATTAAAAGCTGAAAGGCTGAAGAAGCTATAAGTCTGCAAGGATGTGGTTCAACTCGACTAATGTCTAAATTTTTTCTTGGTTTGTACCCATTTACGGAATTTTTAGACAATAAAACCAATTTTTGTTGAAAAAAAGAGATTTATGAATTTTATATTTCAATATAATTATGATCTAAAAACAGTGTAAGGTCTGTAATAAACGTATAAAAAGGTTCAAGCCAAAAATATTACTGAATATTTTTATATAAAAATTTATATTTAATGAAGCATCAATTATTTTATGCTTGTGTTGCCCACAAAGGTCTCTACTACCACATATATATAGTCGCTTGAAGTATACTCAATGAATCAAGTTCCGGTCTTTAGCCTCTTTAATTGAAATTATTCACATATATATTTATAGTTATGTTAATTGTGTAAATCAATATAAGAAGAAATAAACAACTAATATATACTGTTACCTAATTTTCTATTTAAAAAAAATAAAATAAACAGATTTTCTATCTATACTGTTACCTATACTAAAAAAGTTACTTTTAATATATATTTACTTTTTAGTTGCAATTTCCAGGTTTCAAAATGCTATTAGATATTTTTATGAAGTATTAAAAATTGCATTTTTTACATTCTTTTAAGCCAAAATTATGAAACACTTTGGTTTACGGTTTCTGTGTAGTATTTCAAGCAATCTATAATGTAGAACTGGTTTTGATCAGCTCAAAAGCATTCCAGTATTAATGATTCAACATAAAATGAAGTATTCGACCATTATATCTTAAAAATGTCACATGCTCAAAAGATAATCAACACTTTTAAAAACTAGGCATGAACAAACCAATTTTATAATAAGGGTAATCAAGAGTCTGCTTCCTAAAAAATTATAGAATGTGAAAGCTGTAACACTGTACAAGCTTAGTTATGTCACAAAGATCTAAGGTGTAATATAGATACCAGTTTTGATGATACAGATAACTTCCAATTCTATGGTATCTGCATAAACTTCTAATAATTAATATTATTTATATCATATGACACTTAACAAAAAGAAAGATACGTGTGGCTATAAATGTACAAAAAGTATTATTTTTTTTTCATGTAACATGGTTATACGTAGGGTAGCTGACAACTTCAGAATTTTTTTGCAAAACCTTATTTCGTGATTGAAAAATAAAACACAATCAAAAGAAAAATAACAAAACATTGATATTAAATAATTATATAAATGGCTCAAATTATAGTATGATATTACTCAATGTCTAAAGTATCAATTAACAAAAAATTAGATCAATATGATATATTTCTGCCACGAAGTTTCCTTACTTTGTTGACTCGCCTCAGCATAAATTCTATTAATTTATTAAAATAACTCGGCTTCAAATTCAACCATGATTCTGATAAAATAGAAGCCATTGCAATATAAGAAGTAACATATGGATTCTTCGTTGACAGATCATTTTTATTACATTCTCAGATATTTTCTATGGTGTTAAGATCAGGAGATTGCAGTGGCCAAATCATAGTCTCGATATCGTGATCCGACAACTATTCTTTCACCTCTTTATGACAATGATAACTAGCCCTATCCTGCATAAAAATAACATTCTTACCTAAAAATCTTTTTTTTTTTGAAAAAATCTTTTTTTAGTCTTTTCAATGAACGGTAATAAATTGCTTTCAAGAACTTTCAAATATAATTGGTGATTCACGGTGGCCCCTTGTGGTAGAAAGTAGAGATCGCTAGTACCTGCTCCAGAAAAAGCGCCCCAAACGCCCACCTTTTCACGATTACCAGGAACCGTGGGGCATGTTATAATTGGACCGTTTTCACATTTTTTTGTTATAATATTGTATCCATTGAGGTTGCTCCCTCGTTGAAAACCCAATCTCAAAATCACTTTCGTCTGACCAGATAACTGTCGTCCAGTCAAAAGTTGTGTAATTTTTATAAGCTTTTGTCTACAATTCCCGTTTTGTTTTGTGAAATCTTTTCAAAAATGGTTGAGCAGACGGTACACAATATTTAAAACAGTTTCGTCGTAGACCTTGTCGGATCAAAGCCATACTAATCATGGGTCCTGGTATTGTTTGAGTGGCGAGTTGATTGAGTGTAATTCTAGGGTTTTTTCTCACAGCACGCAAAATTCCTCTTACCTCACGGTCACTCAAACATGGAGATTTCTTATGAGTATACTTTGGTTCCTCATAGAGATAGTCTTCATATTTGATACACCTGTTTACCAACAAAAGTCAAACCAGCTTAAAATGACTTTAATTTAGTTCCAATCTAATAGAAGCTGGTTTGTAAAAAAAAACTGTTTTTTTTTCAGTATAAACCTTTTTTTAATGCTATATTGAGTTTTGTTAGATAGTATAACATGCTATTGTTACAAACATTATTATACGTATTTTAATAAATGAACTAAAATCAGAAAACTCAAGTTTTTTTACTAAAAGTGATGAAAAAAGTAAAAGTATCAAGCGAAATGTTTTTTTATCATGACTTTAGCATGCTGGTGTATTTGTGATATGTAATTATATACTTTGAATTAATTTGTTTGATACGATCCAAGTCAACCACAATGCTCTGCTTACAACTTCAATCAGCTAATATATGTATATAACTTGATTTTAATTTCATAAGTAACAAAGTTCTATATATAATTACAATTGTTTTAATAATTAATTAGTGATTTTGAAATTAAAAAAGTGTCACCCAAAGTTTTATAGTCAATTTCAATATCAAGTAAAATGTTGAGTGTATGAAGAAAAAATGAATTTAATGATACTACTGTAATAAGGAAAATACTGTAGATACTAATAGTAGTATTGTTATTTTTGTTTTTCTGTGAGTAGAGCTACTATAATGTCTGTAAACATTTTAGAAAGCACCGCTATAAAGTGCCTGGTTTTTAACAAACGTTTTCTCTTTGTATTAAACGAATAATGTGGTAAGATCTTTCTCAAATCTTAATTCATATAATAGAAATTACTGATCACCCTGTCTGGTGCACTGAAAAACTTTGATGTAAATTTTTGGATAAAATGTTAATAAAACGGATTCTTATGTTAAATAGTTTTTTGTAATTCAAAAAAATAATGAAAAAAAAAAAATAAAAAACCTATGAGTTTAATAGTTCGATTGTATTTCAAACATTGATAAAACAGTTTTTACAAATAATAAGTAAATCCGTTGTTGATTTTACATCCATTACCTACAAGACAAAATAATAACTAAATTTATCAGTTTCGACAGAACACGGTACATTCAAGGTATAAAAAAAGTACAAACTTGGACGGCAGTAAAATAAAACATAAATCTTATTTTTTAGACAACAAACCGATTTTTTATATCTTACTTTTTAAAAGTCATAACATTCAAAAAAGTAAATCAAAACAGTAACTTGATTTCAACTTACTTAGATTGAAGTAAACTTGGCTGTAAAAGAAAAGCTGCTCAAATTATATTAATATACTGTATATTTTGAGATTTTTTAAGCTTGAAAAGAAATATTTTATTTGATTATATCAAAAATTGCGTATAGTTTATTGCAAAAAAAACAAGCGAAATTCTTACGTTATATACTATATAGTTGGCTTTTCTTATAGTCTAATATTATAGTGTTAAGAATTAGAAAGTATTTGTGACTCAATGACTATCAACAATAATACAGGCTGGTCGTGACGGTTTTTTGAGAATATTTGTACATAAGTGATTTCTGAGGGCCATGGTACTAAGTTTACACTGAATATGAATACAAAACAATCATTTACCAGTATCAATATTTTTTTCTCATATGGTCCAATATAGTGCAATTTTTAACGGAAAGCTTTATTCTTTTGTTCCTTTTTTTTTAACAAAAATTCAGCTTCTTTAGCTTTGAACGCCAAGAATCTGATTCACATATTGAAGTCACATAGTACGTACCTGCAGTTCTATTTTTTGTTTAGTTACTTTTTACTCATATACATAGTGGAAAGCTATAAGGATACTTGAATTATTGCTGCTGCAAACATCTAGATCTGACTTATCTTAAATGTTTTTTTTTTTTACTCAAAAAAGTATTCCTTCTAATGGTAATAAAAAAAAACGGGTTAGTTTGTAACAACTTACGTACTTTATAGTGAATCAGTACTTTTTAACAAAAAAAAAACGGATTACAAAAAACTATTGTTTTTTTTTTTTGCTTTAAAAAAAGCTCACATGTTGATTAATCTTCTAATTCTAGTTTAGATTATTGCACAAATTCAAGAGTCGGCAACAGGCCACCTCAACAGCATTAAATTTTAGAAAAATTATCACATATACAACTTCTACTGAGTTTCCTCAAGCGGCATTGTATTTATTGTCTTTTAACTACAAAAAAATATATTAGTGTAATAGCATATGGGTTTTTCAGCCATATGAAGTAAGTAGTGTTGAAATTGACATAGAAAAAGAAACTTTTATATACACCGTTCATGCAGAGAAACCAATATTTTACAACAGTAAGAACAGTACAACTTTGCAAGACTTAGAGCTGTAGTTGTTGTTTAATTATCCATAATATCATTTGTTTTATATATAATATTTTTGAATTATTTTTTGTTATATTTAAAAGTACACACAAGATTATCAAGATCATAATGGTTTTTCTTAACAAATGCGCCTATAGGGTCTGTATCCAGTATAATCATAATCTATTGAAAGTACAAAATTTAAGCATCTGGTGTGGTGTTGCAACTGCCAAGAATAATCCTATGACCGACATGAATATATAATAAATGTTCAGTCAGGGTATCATTATGTTTTTTGTTTTCAATATGGCTCAAGACAAATGCTTCTAAGTTTTCTATCTCAATTTTTGGACTAGTATGAATAAATGGGACCGCTATAATACGTATAACACAATGTCAAAGCATTTTTTTTTTTAAATCAATGATTCTATTTTAAGCTTTTGTAACCCTCTCGCTTAAATCAAACAAATTAGAAGTTCAAAAGCTTCGTATTATGCACATTGGGAAAATTTAACGTATTTAAAAACAAAAGCATTATGATAATTATTCTAATCGGCAT
The DNA here is from genome assembly GCA_013305925.1 of Geotrichum reessii. NCBI lineage: Eukaryota > Fungi > Ascomycota > Dipodascomycetes > Dipodascales > Dipodascaceae > Geotrichum > Geotrichum reessii. Next base: position 10,662 of record QVTG01000531.1, read on the forward strand.
CTCAACTTCCAAAGCCCAATTACTACCAATGAGTCTTGAAAAAACTTGATTGAAACCTAAAAATTCAAGTCATCTAAAAGCTAACTAGCCTTGCAATAATTAGTTAATACGTTGTTGTTGTTTCTTCATAATACTTATACTTTGAACGTTGATTTTTAGAAGTACAAGTATTTTGGGATGATGAGATCGACCTGTGATCATTTATCGGCTGCCGATAATTAGTAATGATTCAAAATATCTTGTGTAAGATTTAAAATAATACATTTTATAAATTGAAAAAAAATAAAGTCAACATATAATTTTAATCTTTATTTGTAACATTATTATGATTTAAAAAAAAAAAGAGTTTTTAAAAATTGAAATTGGGGGTTTGTGTTTGAGTAGTTAATAAAATTCTTTAAACTATCAAATGTCATACCCTTAGCACATGTGTTATTTCATGGAGAATTCGGCGCCATCGAATACCTGAAACACCTAAAGCGCGCTGAGAACGCTAATTTTAAAGTCTCATAGAGACAAATGTTTT
>QVTG01000532.1:0-11185 GCA_013305925.1 Geotrichum reessii
CCCCTTCTGACCCCTTCTGACCCCTTCTGACCCCTTCTGACCCCTTCTGACCCCTTCTGACCCCTTCTGACGCTTATCCATGTTTTTAAATTAAGAGTATATTCATGTGTTTGACAAACATACAGAACAAATTTAAATCGTATTGAAAACTTTCAAAATGCTCCCTTTTCAAAATACAGCATAAAATAATGGATTTATTTGACCAATATGAATTTTATTAAAAATATTTTATTAAAATTAAATGAAATGTATTAAAATTAAATTATTGTCACGGCAACCTGAGTCAAGGTTCAAGCTGCGTAACCAAAGACTCTAGGATTTATTTATTTTGCGTCAGCTATATAGTAGGCTCACATAAACAGTAATAAATTAAAAACTCAAGTGTTAGTCGAGTATCAACTCATTCTTCCCCGGCTTCATCGTTTTTCAGCCTTGCAGCGTCTAATAGAATCCCCGACGATCGGCTCAATCCGTCTTCTTTGTGGTAGGAACTCGAGGTTCGCGTACTACTCAAATGTACTCCGTCTCAGATCCATATTCACGGGCATAAAAAACCAACGTGGCAAAAAGCCCGCTCATATCGATTCTCGACTACGTGATATTCTGGCTTGAGGCTTGTCCCTAGGGCCCTTGATCACAAATTATGCTTGCAAACCGAGTACTCTTGGAATTAGCAAACTACTATTTCTATTAGTCCAGCAGACCAGCTGCTGCCTTCATTGTTCTGTAATCCTCATAACTACCCCTTGCATGCTCTTTCTGTGGGCCCAGGTTCCCCTCTCTCCCCCTTCTAAGGCGGGGCTTGTAGTCAAATATTCTAAGCCTGTTGTACCGGACGATTGGATCTCGGGTCAATGCATTGTATCTGTTCTCCTTAGATCTGAATGCTAAGATGTAAGTATCTCCTAGAGTCGAGTGGTCAGTTCCAATCCGTATTGGATTGATTCTGAACTTCACACCTAAAGACTCTTCTAGGTCCTCTTTTTAAATAATTTGAAATACTGGGTTCAAATTCTTGACCTACTACTCATCACGCACATCTTAGACCTTCTTAGACTTTGTAATTATCGTAATGTTTCCGCTTTATGATTTCCAGATGCGCTTTACTGCTGGCTTTTCATCCCGGTTCTGTGTACACAAATTGTCCGCGTACTTTTCTACGTTCACAGCCCTCTTTTCCTTAATTTCTGTGAAGTCTATGATTCTAATTTTGTAGGTCTCCTTTTAAGGCTCCGGTTGTGTGTCTTTGGCGAAGGCCTTCGTAGCTATGACTTCAATTATCTTTCTGCTAGCAGCCATCAACCACTGTGAATGATAAAGACTTTCAATCTCAGTAGCTAAACTGTTTGACACTTGCTTGCTTTTTTTGGCTGTGGTAATGACTTTTTCTTCCGCCTACTTCATTTTATTAATTGCCACTGCAAACTCCTTCTTCAAATCTTCTGTTTGTTTTGTGAATTGGGCATATTCATCCTTTGGCTCACCTTTGCGCCTTCTCAAACCTGTTGTCGATAGCAACTGCAAACTTGCCGAGGTCATCCTCACACTTCTTTTCAATGTCTTTGACTTTGTTGCTGATACTATCTGCTTGAGCTTTGGAAGTCTTTGAGACTGCTAGGCGATTTTGTTCACCAAATTCCCTGGAATTATCTTCCACCGTTTCATCAACTCCTTTCACCTTTTTGATGATTTCAAATCTTTCACCCTCCAGTTAGTAGACGCGCTTCTCTAATTCTTTGACTTGTTCATCGTGAGTCTTGACTTTTTCTTCAAGTTGATTGACTTTGACTTGCAGCTGGCTCAATATGTCGCGAACTTTCTTTGAAAGCATCATTTCGACGCTGCTTCGTTTTGTTCTTTCGAAGTCTAGTACTGGGTGCACGAACTCAAATGTTCTTTTACCTAGTTCAACTTTATCTTTATCCGAGGTGATGTTTGTGAGTTCCTGAGGAGTCTTTTCATCCTCCTTAGATATCTCCATTTACTCATCTTGCTCCTTTTCTTTGCCATCAAGCTCGGCTTTCTTTGCCTTTTTTTCAGGGAGTTCTGGTTCTTCGAGGATAGATTTTCAGAGTATTTTTTGACTGACTTTTTAATCGCACCGGCATTATTTTTTTCAAACGCCTCTCTTAGTCGTTGGCCTTCTTCTGTTGCAGCCTCGAGTTTGGTGCCGCGTTCTTTCATTTTTTACTGGGTTGCGTTGAAGAGTACCCAAAAGTCCTTATCAAAAATTTGCAATTATTGAGTTTAAAGCCTTTATGTTTTTGCTTGTTGTCTTGATTGTTTCTTTCAGTTTTGTATATTTTCAAAAAAAAAAAAAAAGTTGTTGGACATCTACGTTGATGAGACACATCTAGTGAGTCTATAGATTAACATTCTATGAAATTGAAGGTATTCACAAAGTTTTAGACTATAACAGACTCCAAAATTTCTCTGTTATCATCAACAACAATTCTAAGTAAATGGTCCTTTTTTAACCCTCTACCAACACCCTCTGTGTAAAGAACATAAGCTGGCCAGTATCCATCAACGAAATCTTTAACTTGGTCTGGAGTCATACCTTTGCCCTTGACTCTGTGAAGTTCTAGCTCCTGCTGCTGCCGCCATTTATAAACATTTTTGAGATCTCGAGCGGATATGTGAACCATAGCATCAAACTTGTCAAAAAGTTCATGATAGTTCTTAAGAGACTGGTTCATCTGAGACAAAATACTAGCATCATATTTAGTTTTACTGGAGAGGGAAATTATGTCATTTTCTGGTATGGACTGAAACCCAACACACCAGCCTTCTAGCAAAATAACATCAGGATTTGCTTCAGATGTCAACCATTGAGATTTTGGCAACCTGTCACCTTGACCATTAAATAAAGCTTTGTCATAAACGGGGATTTTTGTTTCTTTGCCATGTAGCAAGCCATCTAAAACTACCTCTTTTGCTAACCCCAGATCATGGGTTCCCGGGATCCCACGATGTTGAAACAAGGGATTGTGTTTGAACTGTGTTGCAAGAGCAATCTGGTCTGTATGTGTAAGATACAGGTCATCAATAGAAAGAACCACAACCTTTAAACGGTGTTCGACCCTAAGAACTTCGAGAAGTTGTGAAACTAATGTAGTTTTTCCAACGCCTTGAACACCATTAAAACCAACAAAAAGAGGCCTAGAAGAGGGTTTATGTAGTTTAATTTGATTGAGAATAAAGGATATGCAAATAGGTACTTTTTCAACATTAAGAACTGCCATTGCTAATATTTTTTAAAGTATATTTTGCTGAAAATCATGAAAAAGGAATAGCGAGACAGTTATGACATTAGTAGGAAGTTATTAGAAACGCTGATAAAAATAAAATAAAAATTTAACCGGAGGGCCTAAACAAGTGGAGAAAATAAGGTTAGAAATGAATTAATAACCAAGGATCACATGACTTCACTTTTACCTATATAATTAATCTCAACTGAGGATTCTCCAGTTGGCTTTTTATGCCTAAGAAAATGAATCCTAAATGGAGAAAAAAAAATAAAAACAAGGTAGTATGCAAAAATAAAATGAGTTTCTATCACAAAAACCATACAATACCAGCAATATATTGGGGGCCATACATTGGGAACTGCAAGGCTGAAGAGATCCAAAGTCAACAAAGGTAGGTTGGGACTTGACTAATACTTGAGTTTATGATTTATATTTGTTTAAGTCTAATAAATACCTATTAAAAGTCAACTTATAAGTACTGTGAATATGTAAATAATCATTATCAGTATAAACCACTTTTTTGACAAGAAAGGCCCGAGACTAGTCACAATATTAGTTTATAAACAGCTTTGTAAAATTTTTGTTATGCAAATTTGAGGTATTAAGTGCAGATGAATGTCATATTTAATAATCTTTTTTTTTCTTTTTTTTTTTTTACTCGAGGATAGTCAGAAATCAATCAACTCTAGTTTTCTTTACCATTAGATCCCTTTTCACCAGACTTATAGCCATTGCAGTTAGAGGTGCTGATACCGTTAGTAGAACCATTGCCATTATTGTTGAGTCCTCCAGGTCCAAGGACGCTTCTTCTCTTGCGCCCTCTAGTTCTCACCTTCTTAGTAAGCGTTTCAAACGAAGTTGGGAAAGTGGGTGACATTGGCGAACCAATGGCACTTATAGAAGGAGTCAAAAGTTCCTCATGAGCTATTTCTCTCACAGCGTTCTCTACTTCCATTAAAAGAATATCAATATCTTTGCAATTAAGTGATTGCTGACTCTTATGAGTAACTAAAAGGCGCTGGTATATATCAGTGACGCGGGGATGATCTCTAACGTCTCTTCTAGATCTGAGAAACTCAGAAATGAAAGTGAACTCCATAGCAGGGACTTCACAAGGCTGAACTATTCTAGCGGAAATTAGACCCTCTTTTAAAATAGAAAATTGTTCGAGATGTCTTGAGGGGGGAGTGGGAATGGTAGCCATGGAATAAATAGATTTTGTCCAAATCTTCGCAGAGAATCTTGTTTTAATAAAGTTATATGCAACAGCAGCGGATTTGGTAGACACAAACAGGTTGTGGAGAGCATTAGAAACATTATCGCCAATAAGCTGTAGAATTTGAGAATTATAATCTCTGACCAAACAAACATATTTGTAAGTTCCTTGCATCTTCAGATAAGCACTGTACTCAGGTCTATCTTCATCAGCCAAAACTTTGTCAATCAATTCAAGTTGGTCATCTTGAGCTTCCTCGTCTTCGCCTGTCATTCGAATCATAGCCTTGGCCAAAGGGCCCAAAATTGCCAAGAACGCATTGTTCCACTCGATAAATTCCTCTCCTGTAGCACCACAAGTGAGCTTTGTAGCAGGAAACGTCATATCACCAGTGGTGGCAAAATAATGAGGAATCTTTGAGTCAGTGACCTCTTGTAAAAGTTCATTGTAGGCAGCCTCGTAATCGCCTGAATTAGCTGGATTGGTTAAATATAAATATAGTTCTTTATCGAAGCTTGTATAGACAGTTGGTTGTTTTGGGGCTGCTACTGGTAAAGATTGTCCCAACCCAATGTTACTTGGGACGGAAAAACCTGTGCCAATATGTTGGTTCATGGCAGGAGATGCTGCCCTCTCAGCAGGAAGAAGCTGATCATAAATAGAGCTGTGTCTGCTATGTGTGCGCTGATGACGATGCTGGACGTTATTTGCCATTGTGAGAAGGTGGTGATGAAGATAAATGAAAAGGAAAGAACAGAATCAAGAACCGGTTGAGATAGTTTTTTTTTCCTTTCTCCTTAAAAATTTCAGGGGTTTTAATCCTTTTAAGCTGCTTACGTTTATATAAGGTACCAGGTCCGAGACTTAGTACTAAGGTAAAAACACTCAGTGGGAGGTTGAAACATTCGAAAAAACATTATGACATACATTTCATACTTAAGAATAATACCTTGGACTTTCAAATAAAACACTTAGAACTTATCAGCTGCTTTACTTTTACCCACAGTTTTTTTTTCTTTTATTTTTTTCATTATTTTCTGTTGATGGGAGAACAATCATGAACTTTTTTTTTATCTTACCATTTTCTGCTACTTCTTAATTTCATAGCATCAGGACTTTACATTAAACAATACTATTTAGATAGCTTTGTTCCTCTCTTTTCATTCCATTTAATTTCTATCTTTCAATAAATTTGCAATATTATTGTTTGTCGCTGAAATTTGTCTCGTCACATAATCCACAAAGAGTCTCATAATGAAAATCAACAAGATAGCTGTCGACAAAAGGACCGCTAATGGATCTCTCACTATGGTCATGGAAGACTCAGAAGATCTATGGATCATTTACAACATTGTGGAGCCAGATGATGAAATTGAGTCAATGTCATATAGAAAGATTATAAAAGGAAAAGACACTCTCAAAAAACTTTTACGTCTTCGCATTAGGGTCCAAAAATGTGAGCTTGAAAATCCTTACGGTGGGTCTATTCGTGTCGCTGGTACTATTGTCAGTGAACAAGAAGATGTTACATTGGGATCTCACCACTCAGCAGACCTAGAGATCAATAAACCTTTCACACTTTATAAAGATAAATGGGATCCTAAAGATATTGACGAAATAAGAAAAGCCACAGATCCTAGCCTCAAAGCTGAAGTCGGTGCTATTGTCATGCAGGAAGGAATTGCTCATGTTTGTCTTATCACTGAAAATATGACGCATTTGCAAGCAAAGATTGAGATCTCTGTTCCTCGCAAAGCTGTTGCCGCGGCAGAAGGCAAAAATAGAGAAAGAGGTATTGAACGTTTTTACAAAAATATCTACGCAGCAATGATATCTAAGTTTAACTTTGAATCAATAAAAGCTATTATTTTGGCATCACCAGGTTTTACTGCTCGGGGCTTCTACGACTACGCTTTGCGAACAGCTGCTTCTTCTGGTGACAAGTCCATTCTTTTATCTAAAGAAAAATTTCTGGTTGTCAACTCGTCCAATGGTTATTTACAAGGGTTGAACGAGGCTATGAGAACCCCAGAGGTTCAAGAACGCTTAAAAAACACAAAGTATGCAAGTCAGGCAGCATACTTAGACAAGTTTTTTGATATGATGAACAATAATCCTAATCGTGCCTGGTACGGCCCGAAGCACGTTGCTGCCGCTGTTGATTATGCTGCCGTCGATACTCTTTTAATCAGTAATAGATTATACAAGAGTGCAGATGTAAATGAAAGACGTCATTATATTCAGCTGGCTGAGACGGTGAAAAACACTGGCGGTACTGTTCTTATTTTTTCAGAACATCATGATGCTGGAAAGCAATTAGATGACATCACTGGCATTGCTTGTACTCTCACTGTTCCTTTACCAGAGTTGGAGGACATTGAGTCGAGTGATTCAGAAAGTGATGATGATTAGGACTTTTCAATTAAATATGTACAAAACTTTTTTTTTTTTTTCGTGGATTAAAATCATTCTATTAATCTGTTAACGTACCAGATTTTATTTCCTCTTAAGTAGCGTAAACCATCCTGTATCAGTCCCGTAACCAGACCAAAGTAAAAAGCATTCCTTACTGCTAAAATCTTAGCTCGACGACCCTGAATCTTAATAGAACTATACAAAAGTCCAAGAGTCGTTGCAGAAGCTGTAGTAGATAAGAAATCAATGTGATCGTCGCCTCTCAAGTAGTCCAGCGCAGCTTCAGAGCCAAAATATAACCCAGCGCCGCCTCCAAATTTAAAAGCACCCTTGAAGCCACTACCTAATGCAGCTTTCAAAACAACATAATTCTTTCGTTTGTGGTAGAAATACCAACCACCCTTAGTAGTGGGAAGTCGATGAGCGTTTTGCGCAAGATACTGCAAGCCTGCGGCCTTGAAAGTGCCATGAAACCCAGATAAAAAGCCGTAAGACAATCCTGCCAATACAGTAAGCGAAACTCTTGGAATTGGGGACATACCAAACCGCTGCGTCTGAGAAAAGGAACGGAGTTCTTCAATTTCTTGATCAGACAAAAGTGTTGGTTTCTTTTCTGATTTTTCTTCAGTCATATTTAAATGCTAGATATTGAGATGCTATTAACGGTCGAGTCCTTAGTGTAGTTGACTTTGAAATTTGAGTTAAATGATCTTTCACTAACCAAAATGTTCTCTAGGCTTTAGACTTCAAACAAGTTGAATGGGCTAGGGTATCAAAGTATATTTCATACTGTTGTGTATATTTTAGACCAAAACTCCCAGCACTTGCAGCATTGTACGGTACCTCTACAGACTACAAAACCTAACTTCACCCTCTTTAGTTAACGAGGATGAGTTGCAGGTTCAAGTACTGGACCATAACATATTTTTATCGCATATGTTTAATAGAATTATGAATCAATAAATTGTTTCTATTTTGGACTATGCTAAATTTTTTTACACTAAAATATTAAATTGAGTGATTAATTATGTAGTTAGTTCACACTTTGCTACAATAAATGTACTCGAATATTCCAATTTATAGATATAAATCTAAGAGCTTTAGATTTTGTCAGCTTTATATCTAGTGCTACAAGGACTGTGAATGACAATTTGCTTGCTAAAAAAATAGATATATTTGTCTTCCAAATATTGATAAAAAAAATATAAAAAATGATAAATGTGCCAAGGGTTAGAATGAACTATATACTACTATGTGCCCATTGATTTAACAGAGTTTAAACTACAAGTAAGCATTCAACTTGCTTGAGCTTATTTTTAAGTTGTTTTTGGAGATGATTTCATAAAAAGGTTGAATTATTAGCATGTAGCAAAGGTCGGATATTTTTATGAAATACCAGCAAGCATATTATCAGCATATTTGAATGGTGTCAGGCTCAATAGGCTTAAGGCTTTAGAGTATAAAAATTTCAGCATCTCCTCGGCAATTGTTCAAAATATTCTTCAACATTGCTTTTCTGAATATTTCTATTCATATTTATTTACATTATTATTATTTTGTGCCATGATGCAACCATTTAAAAATATATTTCATCGCAGCACGTTGCCACAGTTGAGAAACTTTACAACTGCTTCACGCAGACCTGTCATTGGTTTTAATCCATGGATAGCAACTGTAGCTGTTGGAGTCACTACAGCCACAGGCTATCTCTACTTCTCTAACTTTTCTAAAATTTTACTTGAAAGTGAACCTGCACTTAAAGGTGATAACCAATGGACTGACTTCAAATTAAGCAATATTAAAACGCTTTCTCACAATGTAAAGGAGTTCACATTCCAACTTCCTGCGGACAAAGTTCTTGGACTCACCTATACTTCATGTCTTTTGGCCAAGTTTGTTACAGAAAAAGGCTCAGCTGTCATTAGACCTTATACACCAGTTTCCGATCTCGATACTCCTGGTGAGTTTAAGCTTGTTATCAAGCGTTATGAAACTGGAAAATTTGGCAATCACATTTTTGGCCTTTCCAACGGTGACACTGTTTCATTTAAGGGTCCAATTTCTAAGTATCCCTGGACTCCCAATATGCATGATCAGATTGGTCTTATTGGTGCAGGTACTGGTATCACTCCTTTGTATCAATTGATTCATGGCATCATTAGTAACCCTGATGATCATACTAAGATCACACTTTACTACGGTAATATCTCTGAGGATGACATTTTACTACGAAAGGAGTTAGAAGAACTTCAAAAACATCATCCAATCCAATTTAAAGTTCACTTTTTTATAAATGAAGCCAAAAATCCTGAAACTTGGAAAGGAAATATTGGTTTTATTACTAAGGAGTACGTTCAAAAGACTTTATTCTACCCTGAGGCAAATAATGTAAAAGTTTTTGTTTGTGGCCCTCCTCCGTTGTACAAGGCAATTTCTGGTCCTAAAGCCTCACCTACTGATCAAGGTGAACTTGAGGGTATCTTGAAAGATATTGGCTTTACAAAAGAACAGGTTTTCAAGTATTAGTTTATGTGAAATATTTAATCAAAAATAAATGTTTTTTTATACATTTTATCTCATTCAACTTTTGTCTTCTCCATTCTGTTTATATCTCAAAAATTCTAAATAACATCAAGGATCACCACCGTCAAGTATCTCTAATAATAAATAAGTATCGTCTTCAGCAAGTTTCACTGCCTGATAATTGTTTTCTCCACCCATAGTAACAGTATGCTCTCTGTTCCCCCATGAAACCGGAGAGTCTTCAACGCCATGCACATTAAGTGACACCCACGAAGGAGTTGCTTCTACTAGTTTCCACAAGTTCCAAATAAAGTAAGCAGGGATTAGCCCACCTCTCCATTTCACAATTGTGATAGATTTAGCCACATTTTTTTTGTCGCTATTAACAAAACCAGGCTCGTAGCTACTGATATACTTGTCAACTGAATCTCCCACTTGTAGTCTATCTGATCCGAGTGAAATCAAACCAAGCCATTCATTCAAGTTTAACGCCCATTCTTGCAATACTTCAAAATCAAATTTTCGAGAGTCAAATAGAGATTTGTCTGTAACAGGATTTTCAGGCTGATAGTCTTTTGGTAGTGCAAATCTAGGAATTGCGCCTAAAATGTCTTCATAAACAGTAGTTGTGCAATTGACATAGCTCTTTTGTAGATCAAAGTCCTTAAACACTTCTAACACTTTTGTCATATCATTAGAAGTCGACTCTATTGGATTTCCTGTAGAGTCTGTAAGCGTGAAAGCAAAATTGACATCTTTGTTCAAGGTATTTTCTACAGCCCATAATAACCTGTCAAAAACATTAGATTGACCTTTAATACTGTTTGGAGAGCGTAGATCAAAAGTCGTTCTGTATTTTGAATTTGAATCTCTGCTTTTGGGCTTTCTGAATTTTGAAGTAAGTCCGGCTCTTTCAAAAGACTCTTTCGTAAGCGATAGATGTAAACTGCCATTGGTGATTGCAAATGTATCTTCGTGATCAAGCTTAGTTTCCGAGATTACCAAACAGCTATTTTTTTTGATGAAAAGATCCATAAAGTCGCTTTGCAAAAAATGTTTCAATGAGCACTTTACTCTGAAAAATGTGATCGGCTCATTTCCTACCAGCAGCTTTTCTAAATCCTTGCTGTAGCTTGAGGAAGGTAAAATAATTTCGACTTGTTTGGCAAAATTGAATGTTTTTATTGATTCGTCAACTTTGGTTTGAAGATCTTCAATTTTAGCCTTCTTAGTCAAATTTTCGCCATTTTTTTCAACACTCTTGTTACCGTGAATTCTCCCTACTGTTATCGTACATTGTGTTGCGGGTTTACTATTAGGTATGATACCGACCATTCTACTATGGTTTTAAAATGTAAACTAGGAAACTAAGTCTGACAATTTAGCAGGATTTTTAAAGAACTGAAATTAGAAAGAGAAGAAAAAAAAGAAAAAAAAAATTGTTCAGTCAAAATTTTGGTATCCATAGTATATAGCCCAAGTCTTAACTCAAACTGTCAGTGATAAATTATTACCGATTTTTCAAACAAATGAAGGTTTTCTTAGCTAGTAAACACACTTGTATACTATACTTCCATTAATTTGTCATATGTTACTAATATATTTGTAATTTTAATGTAAAATATTCAAAGTAGGGTAATTATACATTTGTTATGTGTTGTCTTACAAAAAATGATAATAATAATAATAATAATAATAATAATATAATAATAAATAATAATAATAATAATAATAATAATAATAATATAATAATAATAATAATAATAATAATAATAATAAT